>ONZH01013986.1:0-93760 GCA_900303285.1 Rhinella marina | reverse complement strand
ATTGTATATTTCAAAGTACACAGCCGTGTAGTAACTGAACAGACGGTGGGTATTTACACCAGGTATGTGAGATAATTTAACAAGAGAACGCACAGTACAGTGGCCTATTAAAATGGCCTAGATATTGTATATTTCAAAGTACACAGCCGTGTAGTAACTGAACAGACGGTGGGTATTTACACCAGGTATGTGAGATAATTTAACAAGAGAAACGCACAGTACAGTGGCCTATTAAAATGGCCTAGATATTGTATATTTCAAAGTACAACAGCCGTGTAGTAACTGAACAGACGGTGGGTATTTACACCAGGTATGTGAGATAATTTAACAAGAGAACGCACAGTACAGTGGCCTATTAAATGGCCTAGATATTGTATATTTCAAAGTACACAGCCGTGTAGTAACTGAACAGACGGTGGGTATTTACACCAGGTATGTGAGATAATTTAACAAGAGAACGCACAGTACAGTGGCCTATTAAATGGCCTAGATATTGTATATTTCAAAGTACAACAGCCGTGTAGTAACTGAACAGACGGTGGGTATTTACACCAGGTATGTGAGATAATTTAACAAGAAAACGCACAGTACAGTGGCCTATTAAATGGCCTAGATATTGTATATTTCAAAGTACACAGCCGTGTAGTAACTGAACAGACGGTGGGTATTTACACCAGGTATGTGAGATAATTTAACAAGAGAACGCACAGTACAGTGGCCTATTAAATGGCCTAGATATTGTATATTTCAAAGTACAACAGCCGTGTAGTAACTGAACAGACGGTGGGTATTTACACCAGGTATGTGAGATAATTTAACAAGAGAACGCACAGTACAGTGGCCTATTAAATGGCCTAGATATTGTATATTTCAAAGTACAACAGCCGTGTAGTAACTGAACAGACGGTGGGTATTTACACCAGGTATGTGAGATAATTTAACAAGAGAACGCACAGTACAGTGGCCTATTAAATGGCCTAGATATTGTATATTTCAAAGTACACAGCCGTGTAGTAACTGAACAGACGGTGGGTATTTACACCAGGTATGTGAGATAATTTAACAAGAGAACGCACAGTACAGTGGCCTATTAAATGGCCTAGATATTGTATATTTCAAAGTACAACAGCCGTGTAGTAACTGAACAGACGGTGGGTATTTACACCAGGTATGTGAGATAATTTAACAAGAGAACGCACAGTACAGTGGCCTATTAAATGGCCTAGATATTGTATATTTCAAAGTACAACAGCCGTGTAGTAACTGAACAGACGGTGGGTATTTACACCAGGTATGTGAGATAATTTAACAAGAGAACGCACAGTACAGTGGCCTATTAAATGGCCTAGATATTGTATATTTCAAAGTACACAGCCGTGTAGTAACTGAACAGACGGTGGGTATTTACACCAGGTATGTGAGATAATTTAACAAGAAAACGCACAGTACAGTGGCCTATTAAATGGCCTAGATATTGTATATTTCAAAGTACACAGCCGTGTAGTAACTGAACAGACGGTGGGTATTTACACCAGGTATGTGAGATAATTTAACAAGAGAACGCACAGTACAGTGGCCTATTAAAATGGCCTAGATATTGTATATTTCAAAGTACACAGCCGTGTAGTAACTGAACAGACGGTGGGTATTTACACCAGGTATGTGAGATAATTTAACAAGAGAACGCACAGTACAGTGGCCTATTAAAATGGCCTAGATATTGTATATTTCAAAGTACAACAGCCGTGTAGTAACTGAACAGACGGTGGGTATTTACACCAGGTATGTGAGATAATTTAACAAGAGAACGCACAGTACAGTGGCCTATTAAATGGCCTAGATATTGTATATTTCAAAGTACACAGCCGTGTAGTAACTGAACAGACGGTGGGTATTTACACCAGGTATGTGAGATAATTTAACAAGAGAACGCACAGTACAGTGGCCTATTAAAATGGCCTAGATATTGTATATTTCAAAGTACACAGCCGTGTAGTAACTGAACAGACGGTGGGTATTTACACCAGGTATGTGAGATAATTTAACAAGAAAACGCACAGTACAGTGGCCTATTAAATGGCCTAGATATTGTATATTTCAAAGTAAGCCGTGTAGTAACTGAACAGACGGTGGGCCAAGGCAGCAGTATATAATGTAGCAGAGCACCTAATACACCACTAATGCCTCTCTCTGTCCCTACTCCAGCAGCTATCCCTGAATACAGCAGCCGTTCTCTGTAAAGTCTATATTGTAGTAAGCTATCACTGAAGTCCACTGTAGTAGCCCTGATAAGGGCTTTTAATCACGCTCCTGCCTGTCCAACAGCTAAAATCTGTCTCTCCCTTCTCCAGCCTCTGTCCCTGACTAAGTTCACGCAGCATATGCGTACGAGCAGGAAGAGCTGAGTTTTTAATATTCGAGGTCACATGGTTTTTCCAGCCAATCCATGTAGACGCTGTTTTCGCGCTGCCAGCGTGCTCAGCGTGCCTGTCATACCCCCCCTGCATGTTGATTGGTGGAAAAAGAGCGCCAGGGAAGGTGGGAGGGGAAACGAATTCTAAGTGCGCCATCGCCGTTATACTCGATTGAAATCGAGTATGCCGAATATCGTAGTATTCGATCGAATACCGGCTCGATCGAACACTACTCGCTCATCTCTACTCATAACAAGTTTGTAAAAAGAGAAAAAAGTGAACATGGCATCTGCTATTACAGCTACACTATCTTCTGCCTGTAGTGCTCGGAGAAGATGTTTGACAAACCCCATATTAGCATATTTGTAATATCGACTGTGATGTGAAGGAAGGCTAGAGAATTACACACTGAAAGGAAATGCATTTCAACAATAGTGCATTAAATCATCAGAACACTTTTTCCCTGCAGCTCTAAACATTTATCTGGCATGCCTTAAATCAAACTTGACTGCTTATTATTCTTTACTTATGTAAAAACTGTTTCGCTTGTGTTGTAATCTTTAAATAGGCAGCTACATTAGGAATTCTTAAAGCCTCAGCAAGAGAGAAAAGCCACAAAAATATATATATATAATATATATATATATATATATATATAATTATATATATATATATATATATATTACATTATTTTTCGAAGTTCCATTCTTTATTAAGTTTTAACTTTCTTCTATTCTGCTTGGCAAAGTGCGGCTCATTTTATCTTACAATATTTCAGTCTCTTGATAAGTCAGCGTCTTGGTTTCCTTGTTTGTTTTGCCATAGTGATAAGTGAGCCACCATTAATTTGGAGGATAACGTAAAATAATAATCATAGAAAAGCCTCATGTTCCTGACTGTGTTACAACTATACAATCTCAAAGATCTAAAAGTTTTTTTTTAAACACATTATTAAATATTTATAACAGTACAATACATAATACATATGTTATAAGCATTGTCTATTATTTCTCATGTAACAAGAAAATAGACAGGGTTCTGTTGTATTTCCAGTAGAATGAAATGTACCACTTTCAATATTCTTCTGTATATCCATTTGTACTAATGTGAGATTTTTTCCAACTAATTCTAGATTTAAGAGGGCCAGCTCTAGATTTATGAAGGCCAGATCATACAACATCAATGTTGTACAAAGATAAAATATGGCACCCATAGGCTTCTGTTAAATTCTTTATCAATTCAACAGGGAAAATGATGCCATGCTCCCTCAGATCTCATACAATGGAGTTACTACAAAGCATTGCCTCTAGGCGAGAATAATATTCTGCAGGGTCAGATGGGGAACTTTAAGTGGCCCTGGAAAAAATTAAAAGAGGCCCCAATGTTGTAGGAGGGTCCAAATTGACAGAAGGGGGGAACCACAAGTGAATGGGACCAATACAAGTAGTCAGTAATACCACAGTGCAGCACAAAATACCATTGCACAGACCCACATACCATAATGCAGCACAAATTACCATCCCACAGGACCAAATACCACAGTGCAGCACAAAATACCTCCCCAGAAGCTGTCCTTCTGTGGTGGCCATCAATAGCTGCCATGTCCTGTCCTCCTACAACTGCCTCTAATATGGGGCTTATAACATAAGATGTGGGCCATGACACCAAGCCAGTCCTACCTTCAGCATGCTGCCTGGACCTGGCCAGTGGCAAATAGGAGGGCTCAGGTGGCCCAATGGGCATCAGCCTGCCTATATGGTCTATGACCATTCCCTCCTGGTATGGTGCTACACGAAGTACTATACAGCACACAAATACCGTCTATGGATATGTAATATGAAACCACCAACAAACTGTGTGCATTGTCGTTGACACAGTACCTGGAAATCCTAAATCCTTCTAACTATTATAACTTTCTAAAGCTGTAATTTTTTTTAATGCAAAAATATATGTGCAGATGCTGGCTGTAACTTAGCAGGAACATTTGCTGCTTACGTGGCACTCTCTAGTTGTTTCTTTTCATTGGTATTATTCACCCATAACCTTCAATATTAAGGGTGTATACTCATGTGCCATCTTTGTTAAATAAACTATTTTTTTTCCTCATGGTCCGAAATGTTTTACTTCTGTTTTCTGATATATTGGTATTTATATCTTTTGCTTATTTCCATGAAATGTACAGGGTGAGTGGGGGTGGCAGGATGATGTATCACAGGCTTTACACCAGAAAAGTGGCCTAAAATGCCTAAATATAATTCAGAAAATATGGTCAATTCTAGCTCAAATCTATCCCTGTTCATATCTGCAACAGATTTTATATTCTGCTGTAGAGACAGCCGGAAGATGCAACAAATTTATTAAGATGTCTGTTCCTCTCAATTAATTTGTTTTGTTGTATATAGGGCACTTTTTATTAATATGGGTGCATGAAATAAATGTTACCCATAGAGTATAAATTCAGCATTTATTTTGTCCCTCCGCATATTTAAGGTGCCTTTTGTTTCTGGAATTAGTTTTTGGATTGTAAAATATATATGTTCTGCTGAACTGAACTTCTTTGGGGTGGGGGGGTTAATTTAAATATTCATAAAAGTTAATTGGTTTATACTCTATAGGTTTCGAGTTGGCGTCTTGAATTACTTATTAGCTTTCATCTTTCTATCCAAATGTTCTTCATACACCATTCTCTTCCTTTTGCTGAGAGGTAAAAACATTATTCGTTTGAAAAGATATTGTCACATAATTACAAAATCAGGTGAAGTGAAAACGACATGGTGCTGAGACCCCCACCAATCACTAAAATAAGGGAGCAGAAATGCTCAGCGCTGTCTCGCCTTCCTAACTGACTCATTACAGACTCATTAGCGCTTCTGCCTATTTTCTGTAGTGATTGGTGGAGATCTTGGCACCCGGCCACCACCAATAAAAACTTTGACATGTACACTGCACCAGTACAGACCAAAAGTTTGGACACACCTTCTCATTCAAAGAGTTTTCTGTATTTTCATGACTATGAAAATTGTAGATTCACACTGAAGGCATCAAAACTATGAATTAACACATGTGGAATTATATACTTAAAGGAGTATTCTCATCTTAGACAATGGGGGCATATTGCTAGGATATGCCCCCATTGTCTTATAGGTGCGGGTCCCACCGCTGGGACCCGCACCTATATCCAAAATGGAGTGGTGAGCGCTGCGCCTGGAGGACCCCGGGTTTCCTGGGGTCCGGCCACCACCAGGCGCAGCTCCCTGCTGTGCTCATAGAAATGAATGGGAGCGCAGCGTGCAAGCGCGGCCACCGCTCCCATTCATTTCTATGGAGCCGACGGAAGTAGCCGAGCCAGACCTTGGCTATTTTCGGCGGCCCCATAGAAATGAATGGAGGGCAGCTGCGCATGTGCAGTGCGCCCTCATTCAGTTCGGGGGCTCCGTTCTGAATATAGGTGCGGGTCCCAGCGGTGGGACCCGCACCTATAAGACAATGGGGGCATATCCTAGCCATATGCCCCCATTGTCTAAAATGAGAATAACCCTTTAACAAAAAAGTGTGAAACAACTGAAAATATGTTTTATATTCTAGGTTCTTCAAAGTAGCCACTTTTGCTTTGATTACTGCTTTGCACACTCTTGGCATTCTCTTGAGGAGCTTCAAGAGGTAGTCACCTGAAATGGTTTTCACTTCACAGGTGTGCCCTGTCAGGTTTAATAAGTGGGATTTCTTGCCTTATGAATGGGGTTGGGTCCATGAGTTGTGTTGGGAGGAAGTCAGGTGGATATACAGCTGAAAGTCCTACTGAATAGACTGTTAGAATTTGTATTATGGCAAGAAAAAAGCAGCTAAGTAAAGAAAAACGAGTGGCCATCATTACTTTAAGAAATGAAGGTCAGTCAGTCCGAAAAATTGGGAAAACTTTGAAAGTGTCCCCAAGTGCAGTCGCAAAAACCATCAAGCGCTACAAAGAAACTGACTCACATGAAGACCACCCCAGGAAAGGAAGACCAAGAGTCACCTCTGCTGCGGAGGATAAGTTCATCCGAGTCACCAGCCTCAGAAATCGCAGGTTAACAGCAGCTCAGATTAGAGTCCAGGTCAATGCCACACAGAGTTCTAGCAGCAGACACATTTCCACAACAACTGTTAAGAGGAGATTGTGTGCAGCAGGCCTTCATTGTAAAATAGCTGATAGGAAACCACTGCTAAGGACAGGCAACAAGCAGAAGAGACTTGTTTGGGCTAAAGAACACAAGGAATGGACATTAGACCAGTGGAAATCTGTGCTTTGGTCTGATGAGTTCAAATTTGAGATCTTTGGTTCCAACCACCGTGTCTTTGTGCGACGCAGAAAAGGTGAACGGATGGACTCTACATGCCTGTTTCCCACCGTGAAGCATGGAGGAGGAGGTGTGATGGTGTGGGGGTGCTTTGCTGGTGACACTGTTGGGGATTTATTCAAAATTGAAGGCATACTGAACCAGCATGGCTACCACAGCATCTTGCAGCGGCATGCTATTCCATCCGGTTTGCGTTTAGTTGGACCATCATTTATTTATAAACAGGACAATGACCCCAAACACACCTCCAGGCTGTGTAAGGGCTATTTGACCAAGAAGGAGAGTGATGGGGTGCTACGCCAGATGACCTGGCCTCCACAGTCAACAGACCTGAACCCAATCGAGATGGTTTGGGGTGAGCTGGACCGCAAAGTGAAGGCAAAAAGGGCCAACAAGTGCTAAGCATCTCTGGGAACTCCTTCAAGACTGTTGGAATACCATTTCAGGTGACTACCTCCTGAAGCTCATCAAGAGAATGCCAAGAGTGTGCAAAGCAGTAATCAAAGCAAAAGGTGGCTACTTTGAAGAACCTAGAATATAAGACATACTTTCAGTTGTTTCACACTTTTTTTTAAGTATTTAATTCCACATGTGTTAATTCATAGTTTTGATGCCTTCAGTGTGAATCTACAATTTTCATAGTCATGAAAATACAGAAAACTCTTTGAATGAGAAGGTGTGTCCAAACTTTTGGTCTGTACTGTATATATATATATATTGGGGAAAATAAGTATTTGATACACTGGCAATTTTTCAAGTTTTCCCACCTACAAAGAATGGAGAGGTCTGTAATTTTTATTGTAGGCACACTTCAACTGTGAGAGACAGAATCTAAAAAAAAAATCCATAAAATCACATTATATGTTATATTATTATATTTGTAAATAATTAATTTGCATTATATTGCATGAAATAAGTATTTGATACAATAGAAAAACAAACTTAATAATCTCTGTGATAGTCTCAGGGTTCTGTTTAAAGCACAGAGAGCATCATGAAGACCAAGGAACACACCAGGCAGGTCCGTAATACTGTTGTGGAGAAGTTTAAAGCTGGATTTGGATATCAAAAGATTTCCCAAGCTTTAAACATCCTACGGAGCACTGTGCAAGCGATCATATTGAAATGGAAGGAGTATAAGACCACTGCAAATCTACCTAGACCCAGCCGTCCCTCTAAACTTTCATCTCAAACAAGAAGAAGACTGATCAGAGATGCAGCCAAGAGGCCCATGATCACTCTGGATGAACTGCAGAGATCTACAGCTGAGGTGGGAGAGTCTGTCCATAGGACAACAATCAGTCCAACACTTCACAAATCTGGCCTTTATGGAAGAGTGGCAAGAAGAAAGTCTCGTTTACAGTTTGCCACAAGCCACCTGGGAGACACACCAAACATGTGGAAGAAGGAGCTCTAGTCAGATGAAACCAAAATCGAACTTTTTGGAAACAATGCAAAACGATATGTTTGGTGTAAAAGCAACACAGCTCATCACTCTGAACACACCATCCCCACTGTCAAACATGGTGGTGGCAGCATCATGGTTTGGGCCTGCTTTTCATCATCATTGATGGGAAGATGGATGGAGCCAAATACAGGACCATTCTGGATGAAAACCTGTTGGAGTCTGCAAAGGCCTGAGACTAGGACGGAGATTTATCTTCCAACAAGACAATGATCCCAAACATAAAGCAAAATCTACAATGGAATGGTTCAAAAATAAATGTATCCAGGTCTTAGAATGGCCAATTCAAAGTCCAGACCTGAATCCAATTGAGAATATGTGGAAAGAGCTGAAAGCTGCTGTTCACAAACGTTCTCCATCCAAGAGCTCGAGCTGTTTTGCAAGGAAGAATGGGCAAGAATTTCAGTCCCTAGATGTGCAAAACTGATAGAGACATACCCTAAGCGACTTGCAGCTGTAATCGCAGCAAAAGGTGACACAACAAAGTATTAATGCAAGGGGGCCGAATAATTTTGCACGCCCCATTTTTCAGTTTTATTACAAAAAAAGTTTAAGTGATCCAATAAATTTCGTTCCACTTCACAATTGTGACCCACTTGTTATTGATTCTTCACCAAAATTTTAAAATGTTATATCTTTTTGTTTGAAGCCTGAAATGTTGCAAAAGGTTGAAAAGTTCCAGGGGGCCAAATACTTTCGCAAGGCTCTGTACATGCCTATCTTGCCTTCAATACGGTGTAGTCGTCCTGTCCCCTTTGCAAAAAGCACCCCCAAAGTATGATGTTTCCACCCCCATGCTTCACGGTTTGGATAGTGTTCTTCGAGTGTGATTGATTGAGTGTGTGGACAGGTGTCTTTTATAAAGGTATGAGTTCAGACAGGTGCAAATAATACAGGTAATGAGTGCAGAGTATGAGGGCTTCTTAAAGAAAAACAGGTCTTTGAGAGCTAGAATTCTTGCTGATTGGTAGGTGATCAAATACTTTTTTCATGCAATAAAATGCATACTAATTATTTAGAAAACATACAATGTGATTTTCTGGATTTCTTTTTAGATTCAGTCTCTCACAGTTAAAGTGTACCTACCATAAAAATTACAAACCATTCCATGTTTTGTAGGTGGGAAAACTTACCAAATCGCCAGTGTATCTATCGAATATTTATTTTCCCCACTATATAAAACAGTTTTATGCACATGGTGAAGCTTCTGGCATGCAGCCTATATTGCTGTATATAGAGTTCCCATCTAACAGAACCATCTCATTGATTTTCATAGGAATCCAAAATGGCAGAAATGTAGAACTAAAAGGTAAGGTTTGAATTTCTGCCACAAAATTTCTGCAGAAAAGTCTACCGTGCGAACAGTCTCTAGAAAGAATACCTTGATAATAGGACATCTAGTGAAGCATGGCACTGTTTTGAGCTGGAGCTTACGTACCGTACATTGAAAAAAAAGGATTCAGGATTTTTGAAGTCCCTATAAACCCTATAATCAAACCTCTTCAGCCTTCTCACAACTTGGAACCTCATACCATACATTATTGAAAAGATAATAAAAATGTGGGTGGAGCCCACTCAATTTGGTGCTTATGTATTATTTGATAAAAATGTTCTGTTTCACGGTAGTAAAAGGTTCTAAGTTTATTTGCATATATTCCTTCCTGTGGGCCCAGAGAATAACAATGAAATATATTATTCTAAAAGTAGCACATATAATAGCATAAAAAATAGAACAGATTAATACAAAAGTAATGCAAATATAATGGTAAATTATAAAGATATTGTGATGCTTCGGCACCAAGCCAGATAGGGTTAATGTCTCATTTGTTCAAGGTGCTTTTGTGACAAGTTTGTCCACTTTATAATCCACTCAACGGTTATAGTCTTAATTGAGAATATTCGTAGATGGTGTTGAATATTGAGGTAGTGATTTGTTGCTTGTATTGTCCCCATATTGGATGCCAGTGAATGATATTCAATATTAGAAATACTTTGGTGCCTGTGTTTTTATGTATAAGAATATTAATTACATATATGTAGGCAATAAGCAGCTTATACGTTACCACTTCTGGTGGGGTTAGAGTAGGGTATGTAATTGATATTCTTATACATAAAAACACAGGCAACAAAGTATTTCTAATATTGAATATCATTCACTGGCATCCAATATAGGGACAATACAAGCATCAAATCACTACCTTAATATTCAACACCATCTACGAATATTCTCAATTAAGACTATAACCGTTGAGTGGATTATAAAGCGGACAAACTTGTCACAAAAGCACCTTGAACAAATGAGACATTAACCTTATCTGGCTTGGGGCCGAAGCGTCACAATATCTTTATAATTTACCATTATATATATTTGCATTACTTTTGTATTAATCTGTGCTATTTTTATGCTATTTTTTTAGCTATTATATGTGCTACTTTTAGAATAATATATTTTATTGTTAATCTCTGGGCCCAGAGGAAGGAATATTTGCAAATAAATTTAGAACCTTTTACTACCGTGAAACAACATTTTTATCAAATAATACACAAGCACCAAATTGAGTGTGCTCCACCCACATTTTTATTACCTTTAGTATTTACTAACGATTTCTGGTTGGATCGAGGGTGAGAGCACCTCTTATTCAGTTGTTCTAAATTGGTGAGCCACTGTACTTAAAATATAATATTATTGAAAAGATACCTTGTTCCACTGAAACTCCGTGTATAGTCGAGCTCCACTATCCACTATCTCATAGCAGAAATTCAAAGCTATGCATTCAGTAGCCAACAATTTCTAGAAGAGAAAATGTGGCATATTTGATGCTATTTAATAATGTGGCACAGATTATAATGCATTATTCATACAGATCTACGTGCAGTACTAGCTAATTGCTCACATACTGTATTACATTGCAGTACTACATTGGCACCCTGCCCTCATATCAGCACTGCAGTCTTCGTCTTGAATCATTTACAGCAAAAACCTTTGTCGCAGTTTGAAGCTAATACTCTATTCTGACCTCCAAACGAGACTTTGATCAATATACTTTACTTCTCTCATTACATTTAATGTGTAACACTACATGCAATACTCATACATGACCCAGTGCTACTAAACCAAATGCTGTTTGGTATTACACAGCAGTATAAAGTAGCTAGCTTTATTATGTACAATATTTGTGTACGACTAAGGCAATGGTAAGAGCTGATAAGCAAAGAATGTGCCTACAAGAGATTTTTCCATGATATTATAAATTTCCCACAGGGGTCCTTATCAGTAACCTGATACTGATAGCTACCTCCAGGATAGCTCTCTACACTGGAAAGCTCCATGTAAACAGTGCACAGATTGAGCAATATAGGGCATTAACGATTATTATCCCATGCAATACTTATAGAGTTTAATACAGTACCATTGCTAGGCCATGTTGAGATGATATATATAGAGGTCTACATGTATGATTATGCTAAGGGCTCTAACTAAAAAGCAGGTTAACAGCTATGTATATCATTTGTGCGCAGTCCAGGTCAAGATATGGAAACATTTAATGTGGATCGAATTTCAGGAAAAATATGATTTAAAGCTGCATTTCCTCGTGCTTCATAGTAGCAAATTGATTTAACCTGAAATAGTGCAAAAAGAAAAATTATACTTACCTGCTCCATTTGCTCATGGCTAGAACCATCTTGCTTGAAGATCTCGGCTGAAATCCTGTGCACGGTGGCGTGATGACGTCATCTCGGGCCATGCAAGATTTCACCCTAGATCTTCAAGCGAGATGGTGGCGGCCGGCCCGTCGAGAGTAAATGGAGCAGGTATGATTTGTATTTTTTTTTTTTTAATCTTACGCTGGATTATTGCTATCAGATGCCGCAATCATGTACAGTACAGACCAAAAGTTTGGACACACCTTCTCATTCAAAGAGTTTTCTGTATTTTCATGACTATGAAAATTGTAGATTCACACTGAAGGCATCAAAACTATGAATTAACACATGTGGAATTAAATACTTAACAAAAAAGTGTGAAACAACTGAAAATATGTTGTATATTCTAGGTTCTTCAAAGTAGCCACCTTTTGCTTTGATTACTGCTTTGCACACTCTTGGCATTTTGATCTGTACTTTATGAACGCGGCATCTGAGGGATACAATGACTGGGAGCAATGTAATCGCAGCTCCCTGTCATTGCACCCAATACTTATAAAGAAATGCGCTTTGTGACTAAGTAATTTGTCACAAAGCAAATTTTTTAAAAAATTTGGAGAAGCAGCCAAAACAAATTTCCCCACACTTCGTTCATCTGTAGAAACATTAGCTACCTTAAATCTGGTGGAATTAGAGGAAAAGCTTGCTGAAACTTATTTGAATACCCTCTTCCCAGAATTCCAGAGGAGCATTGTCTGGCCTATAACACTCCTTAAGCCAATTAAGCGCTGTCCATAAGGAGATATATCATCCCCTGAATTCCACTTCCAGACTTTAATGGTGTTGTTTTTCAGTATGGACCCAAATTTTGAATAAGCTATATCTAGGCAATCAGTCAGAAACAATTGGAAAAATATAAAACATTTAATGAGTTTCCAAATATCATAAAATAAATGACAATCACATTATACATTAAAATACATAATGGTAACAAGAAGCAATAATATGTTATCCGGATTACAAAAAAATAAAAAATTCATAGATGATAATACCAAAAAATAAGATTGAATTCAAAGTCTAAAAAATGTTGCTATTTTGTGGTATTATTGTATTCATGATGTTACTTACTACTACTGTTCGCTACTACTGTTTGCTAGCACATCTCTCTGGAGTGACTAGTTAGTATGTAATTTCACCATGCAGCAAGCATCAGCAAAGCGGGGTTGACTCACTGCTCGCTATACAGCAGTCATGAGCGTGCTAAGGGCGGGTTCACATTGGCGTTATGGAATTCTATTATAGGTTTCGTTAGAACAGAGTTATAACGGAATATAATGGAATTTTAGGACGGAATGCAAAATGGAAACATTTAAGAGGCATTCCTTTTTGCTCCATCCTAATACATGTCTATTAGGACAAATAATGGTTCAGTTTGGTTCTGTTATACGTGACGGAAACTGTCGACTGGACTATTTTTTCCATCATGTATAATGGAACCAAATGGAACCATTGACATGTATTAGGATGGAGCAAAACAAAATGTTTATTAAAGGCTTCTGTTTTACATTATATCCTAAAATTCCGTTATATTCAGTTATATTCCCCTACGCTGCAGTTACGGGGACCTAATAGCTGAGAAGGCAGCCTGATGCCTTGCACAGGCATTGGGGCTTGCCTTCTACAGAAGCCTAGGAGATCCAGCCCCTTAGGCTGGGTCTCCTAGGCAACCACCAGTGTAATGCTGACAGGCACTGCATTACAATACACAATATATTATAATGCATTGTAGCGGGGATTAGAACCCCAAAGGTTTGTCCCACAGTGGGACAAAAATAAAAAGTAAAAAAAAAAGATGTTTAAAAAAGTGTTTTCATAATTTAAAATTCCCTTTCCCTGAATAAACACATAAAGTTTTAAAAAATAAAAAATGAGGAAAACAGACATTAGGTATCGCTGCATCTTTAACAACCTGACAAAAATATCACATAATCCACCCAGTCAAATAAAAACTGTGCCAAAAAAAAAAAATTTTTGGCACTTTACATCACAAGTGGAATACCAAGTGATCAAAAAGTCATATGTAACCCAAAATAGTAGTAATCAAAACTTCACCTCATCCTGCAAAAAATGAGCTCCTACACAAGATGATCATCAGAAAAATAAGAAAAATATGGCTTTCAGAAAATGAAAACACAAAAACAATTTTTTTCAAAACTGCTTTATTATGTAAAACTGAAAAAAGTAGATATATTTGGTATTGTCACATCCAGAACAACTTGTTCTATAAAAATAGCACATGATCTAACCTGTTAGGTGAACATTGTAAAAAACAAAAAATAAAAACTATGCCAGAGCAGCTATTTTTTTTGTTACCATGCCTCACAAAAAGCGTAGTAAAGAGCACCCAAAAATCATATGTACCCTATAATAGTACCAACAGAACTGTCACCTTATCCCGTAGTTTTCAAAATGGGGCCACTTTTTGGGAGTTTGTACTTTAGGGGTTCATCTGGGAGGCTTCAAATGTGACATGTTATCTTAAAATCAGTCCAGCAAAATCTGCCCTCCGAAAACCATATGATGATCCTTTCCTTCTGCGCTCTGCTATGTACCCATACATCAGTTTACAACAACATCTTTCGGTAAATTGCAGAATGAGGGTAATAAATATTGAGTTTTGTTTGGCTGTTGACCCTGGCTATGTTACAGAAAAAAATGGATTAAAATTGAACATCTGCCAAAATACAAAGTGAAATTTTAAAACTTCATCTCCATTTTCCTTTAATTCTTGTGGAAAACTTAAAGGGTTAACTAAGTTGTAAAATCAGTTTTGAATAACTTGAGTGGTTTAGTGTCTACAATTTATGGGAGGTTTCTAATATGTAAGCCCCACAAAGTGATTTCATAACTGAACTGGTCCTTAAAAAGTGGGTTTTGGAAATTTTCTTAAAAATTTAATGACTTGCTTCAAAAATTCTAAGCCTACTAATGTCCTAAAAAAATAAAATTGCATTTACAAAATGATGAAAACAAAAAGTAGACATATGGGAAATTTAAAGTAATAATTATTTTATGAGGTATCACTATCTGTTTTAAAAGCATGGAAATTGAAATGTTGAAAATTGCAATTTTTTTTCCAAATTTTTGGCAAATTTTGAAATTTACCACTGTTATGAAGTACAATGTGTCATGAGAAAACAATCTCAGAATGGCTTGAATAAGTAAAAATGTTCCAAAGTTATTACCACATAAAGTGACACATGCCAGATTTGCAAAAAAATGGCCTGGTCAGGAAGGTGAAAAATGGCTCTGTCTTGAAGGGGTTAAAATATGCATATTAGTAATGCTAATAAAATCTACAAACAATAACAATATACACCATACAAATTAATACTGCTGTAATATTGTACACAAAAATAATGTACGCATAAATTGTTCTAAACAGTTCTGCCATACTATACACATACTGTTAGCATCTTGAACAAAAAAAAATATAAAACAAATTATACAATTTTGGCTTCCACATTAACAGTACTGCTAAAAATATTGTATAAATAAGGGGTTGTTCACATATCAGTTATTTGATCAGTTATTGCCATCAGTTATTGTGAGCCAAAACCAGGTGCAGGTCAAAAACACCAAACAGGTGTAGATTAGAGATGAGCGAACGTGCTCGTAACGAGCACTGTACCACTCGACTCCCCTGCGCTCGCATGGGCGCAGGCAGCCGCTTCCGGATGGAAGCGGCTGCCTGCGCCCATGCGAGCGCAGGGGAGACGAGCAGTACAGTGCTCGTTACGAGCACGTTCGCTCATCTCTAGTGCAGATCTTTTCATTATACCTGATCTCTGTTTAGTGTCCACTCCTGGTTTTGGCTGACAATAACTGATGGAAATAACTGATCAAATAACTGATATGTGAACAACCCCTAAGTGCTAACATACAGTGCCTGGCGAAAGTAAATGCACCTGTTCTGTGATAGTCTCAGGGTTCTGCATCATGAAGACCAAGGAACACACCAGGCAGGTCCGTGATACTGTTGTGGAGAAGTTTAAAGCCGGATTTGGATACCAAAAGATTTCCCAAGCTTTAAACATCCCAAGGAGCAATGTGCAAGCGATCATATTTAAATGGAAGGATTATCAGACCACTGCAAATATACCAAGACCCAGCCGTCCCTCTAAACTTTCATCTCAAAGAAGGAGAAGACTGATCAGAGATGCAGCCAAGAGGCCCATGATCACTCTGAATGAACTGCAGAGATCTACAGCTAAGGTGGGAGAGTCTGTCCATAGGACAACAATCAGTCCAACACTTCACAAATCTGGCCTTTATGGAAGAGTGGCAAGAAGAAAGCCATTTCTCAAAGATATCCATAAAAATTCTTGTTTACAGTTTGCCACAAGCCACCTGGGAGACACACCAAACATGTGGAAGAAGGTGCTCTAGTCAGATGAAACCAAAATCGAACTTTTTGAAAACAATGCAAAACTATATGTTTGGCATAAAAGCAACACAGCTCATCACTCTGAACACACCATACCCACTGTCAAACATGGTGGTGGCAGCATCATGGTTTGGGCCTGCTTTTCATCAGCAGGGACAGGGAAGATGGTTAAAATTGATGGGAAGATGGATGGAGCCAAATACAGGACCATTCTGGATGAAAACCTGTTGGAGTCTGCAAAAGACCTGAGACTAGGACGGAGATTTATCTTCCAACAAGACAATGATCCCAAACATAAAGCAAAATCTACAATGGAATGGTTCAAAAATAAACGTATCCAGATCTTAGAATGGCCAAGTCAAAGTCCAGACCTGAATCCAATTGAGAATATGTGGAAAGAGCTGAAAACTGCTGTTCACAAACGTTCTACATCCAACCTCAAAGAGCTCGAGCTGTTTTGCAAGGAAGAATGGGCAAGAATTTTAGTCTCTAGATGTGCAAAACTGATAGAGACATACCCCAAGCAACTTGCAGCTGTAACCGCAGCATAAGGTGGCGCAACAAAGTATTAATGCAAGGGGGCCAAATAATTTTGCACGCCCCACTTTTCAGTTTCATTATTACAAAAAAAGTTTAAATGATCCAATAAATTTCGTTCCACTTCACAATTGTGACCCACTTGTTGTTGATTCTTCACCAAAAATTTAAAATGTTATATCTTTTTGTTTGAAGCCTGAAATATGGCAAAAGGTTGAAAAGTTCCAGGGGGCTGAATACTTTCGCAAGGCACTGTAGATAATGCTTTACTAGAGTGTCAATAAATAATGTGACTATTCAGTATTCAAACCAATGGCCGGCTCTTAATATAGAATTTAATATCACATTAAAAACAATTCATACAATCTAAAAATACTTAAAATCATGAATATAATGCAATTATTATACACAATATAAATATAATTATAAAGATTAATATTTCTGTCACAGTACCCATAAAGACTGTCTTTATACTGTAGTCAAAGAGTACTGTAGTGCTGTATATAGAGCTAAGGAATAGAGACAATGAGGTCAAGTGTCCAAAATTAGCAGAACAAAGGGTTGGCACTGACAGTCTAAAACACTGCTGTTACCCTGATATTGAGCACCTTCTGAGGCAGAAATTAAAAATATTATTTGATTGTTTGAATAATTTATTGGAAGCATCTGTATGCTACTACCTTGTTGTGTCTGTAAGGCTAGGGCTACACGGCGACACTGGTCACGCAACACCTGTCGCGGCCAGGATGGTTGAGCAGCGGGGATCCCATAGAAATGAATGGGACCACCGCGGCAGTCACAATAAATCCAACACTGCTGGACTTTTTGCAACTGCGGCGGCATTCCTATTAATTTCTATGGGATCACCACTGCTCAGCGATCCTGGACGCGACCAGTGTTGCCGTGTAGCCATAGTCCAAAGGTCGAATAGGGACATGTGTCGGCTTATTCCCACAAAAGATAATGCTGTATTCAGTTGGTGTAAAGCACTTTTAATTTATACTGCTATAGTCTGCACATAAATATAATCATAAATATTCAAACCAATGGCCGGCTCTCAATATAGAATTTAATATCACATTAAAAACAATTCATATTATCTAAAAATACATGTACTTAACCACTTCCCGTCCGCCCGTTGACTGTAAACGTCCGGGAAGTGGTTATCTATCTCTGAATGGACGTTTCTGAAAGTCCATTCAGAGATAGCAGCTGCACGCTAATCGTGCAGCTGCACAGTGGGGTACCTGCTGTCAGTGACAGCAGGGTAACCCAAAGAGAAGGCAGGGACCGTTCCCAGGGGTCCCTGCCTTCTAGATCGCTGTATACACTGCGCTCACCGAGCGATGTGTATACAGATCAGGAAGCGCTCTTGCGCTTCCTGTTCCGGTCCGGCGGTCACATGATCGCTGGGGCCGGGAAAGTGCAGGAGCTGCCGGGTCTCTCATAGACCCGATCAGCCCTGCACTGAGGCTGTACAGCATAGTATTATGCTGTACAGCCTCTCTGGGGATGTATTTCCCCTGTAACTGGGGCTACTATGTCAGCCCCAGTTACAGGAGAAATCAAGTGTAAAAAAAATAAATAAATAAATAAGTAAGTGAAGTTAAATGTCCCCCTGAGGTCTTGTATGACCTTATGGGGGACACAAAGTGTAAAAAAAAAAATAAAGAAAATAGAGTATTATTAAAAAAAATCACATATATATAAAAAAAAATAATTTCCCCCCAAATATTTCATTAAAAAAATGTTATAAATAAAAATAAATAAATAAGATAGACATATTTGGTATCACCACGTCTGAAACGACCGGCTCTATAAAAATATCCTATGATCTACCCCATAAAGTGAACTGCGTAAAAAAATCTAATAAAAATTATGCCAAAACAGCTTTTTTTGTCGCATCACCTACCAAAAAACATAATATCAAACAATCAAAAAGTCGTATGCATCCCAAAATGGTAGCAATAAAAACGTCACCTCATCCCGCAAAAAATGAGCCCCCACAAAAGATCATAGCCCGAAAAATGAAAAAAAAAATGACTCTTAAAAAATTGCAACACAAAAACATGATTTTTTTCTAAAAATGCTCTTATTGTGTAAAACGTTAAAAAATAAATAAAAAATAGACATATTTGGTATTGTTGCATCCGTAACAACTGGCTCTACAAAAATATCACATGATCTACCCCATCAAGTGAACGGTGTAAAAAAAAATATAGAAAAATGCCCCTAAACTGCTTTTTTTTAGTTAACCTCCCAAAAATGTGATTAAAAAGTGATCAGAAAGCCGGATATACCCCAAAATGATGCCAATAAAAAGCACAGCTTGTCCCGCAAAAAATAAGACCTCACGCAGCTCAGTCCACAAAAAACTTAAACAGTTATCACTCTTACAAACCATGACAAAAAATTCCATATTAGAAAATGCAGATGCTGCTTCTCCCCTTCTGAGCCCTGGCGTATCCCCAAATAACAGTTTATGACCACATGTGGGGTGTTTCTGCAAACTGCAGAATCGGGGTAATAAATATTGAGTTTTGTTTTGATGTGTTACAGGAAAAAAATGATTAAAATGGAAAATCTGCAAAAAAGTGAAATTTTGAAATTTCACATCTATTTTGCTTTAATTCCTGTGGAATACTTAAAGGGTTAACAACATTTCTAAAACCAGTTTTGAATAGTTTGAGGGGTGTAGTTTCTAAAATGGGGTCATTTATGGGTGGTTTCTATTATGTAAGCCCACAAAGTGACTTCAGAACTGAACTGGTCCTTAAAAAAGTTGATTTTGCAAATTTGCAAAAATTGCGTCTAAAATTCTAAACCTTCTACTGTCCTAAAAAAATAAAATGACACTACCAAAATGATGCCAACATAAAGTAGACATATGGGGAATGTAAATTAAAAAGGATTTTATGGGGCATCACTATGTGTCTTAAAAGCAGAGAGATTGAAATTTAGAAAACAGTGAATTTTTTCAAATTTTCGTTAACTTTTGGATTTTTTTATAAATAAAATTAAAACTTATCGACTCAAATTTACCATTAACTTGAAGTACAATGTGTCACAAGAAAAAAGTCTCAGAATCACTTGGATAAGTAAAAGCGTTCCCAAGTTATTACCACATGAAGTGACACATGTCAGGCCTAGTCAGGAAGGGGGGAAATGGCCCAGATCTGAAGTGGTTAAAATCATGAATATAATGCAATTAAGGCTAGGGCTACACGACGACATTGATGTCGCAGTAATGTCGCCCGACAATTTTTATAATGTAAGTCTATGGTGTCGCACTGCGACATGTTGCGACTGCGGTGCGACAGTCGCAGAAAAATCCATCTTGGATGGAGTTTTTGCGACTGTCGCGTCACAGTCGCAGCATGTCGCATGTCGCAGTGCGACACCATAGACTTACATTATTAAAAATGTCGCGCAACATTACTGCGACATCAATGTCGCGCAACAACTGACGTCGTGTAGTTGTGCACTATGTGTCGCGTGACTTATTGTCGCTCGACACATGTTGCCGTGTAGCCCTAGACTTATAGTCGCAGACTTTTCACAGTCATGGTCCCTCTTATACTTCCAATTGCGGAGCTCACACAAATTGGGATTGAATCCAATTCATAAAGTGCAGTATATATAGTTCATTCCTCATATGTATCTTCAGTTCACATGCAATGTGCAAATAATGCCACTGCAGATTAATATGTCATGCTTAGTCTCATAAAATTGCCATAATATAATGAATTATAATGATAAAAGAAAGGCTTTTTATTTAGTCGCACAGAGTGTATTGCGCTTTCACGCTCCTTACCAATACCCCGGTTCGTCTTTTCTATCGCATGGCCTGCGACCACTTCTGGGTGGTAAATGCGTGCCTGGCTTGGCTTGTGTTTCCTCCTGCTTCGCTCCCCTTTGTCACGTACAGATCGCTGGGGCTTGCAGTCTGTATTTGTACTCTCTGCTTGTGCCAGCACGTTTGTTAGCGCATGAGTGGTGAAGATATCAGAACGACAATCTCTACTGCTTCATTGTCTCACGGAATAAGCATTCTCTTTCCAAAAATAATAGAGGTATATTTATGATACCGCAATTTACTTCGTATATACCAGACGCGTTTCAAAACTTTAGTAGTTCCTTCCTCAGTGGTAAAAATACTATAAAATGAGGGACACATTACTCCTTATATGGAGCTAGTGCAACAACAAAAACTTGGACCGGACTGTACATTTTCTCCTTCTTACAATACAAACATTGCAATATTGCTATTTTCTGCATAACACAATTATACAGTCAAATACTCTGTAATGAACTATATATATACACCACTAAATGAATTGGATTCAATCCCAATTTGTGTGAGCTTCGCAATTGTAATTATAAGAGGGACCATGACTGTAAAAGGTCTGTGACTTTTAATTGTATTATGTTCGTGATTTTAAGTATTTTTAGATAATTTGAATTGTTTTAAATGTGATATTAAATTCTATATTGAGAGCCGGCCATTAGTTTAAATATTTATAATTACAGGTAGGTGGTTAAAGCAGGCAGAGCACTATTCTGGTGAGCTCTCTACATTTTTTACATATAATTAAAAAATCAATTGTTCTGTCATATAGTTACCATAAATAGTATCTTGTCAGGACTGTAGCGAAATAGTCTGTTATATAGAGAATTAATGTTAATGACTAGTGTTGAGCGAGCATGCTCGTCCGAGCACTATATTTGCTCGAGCATCGGTATGCTCAGCACATCACCGTGTGTGCTCGAGTGCGATGCTCGAGTCTCCTCTGCGTAGCAGTGAACAAACGTGCGGGAGATTCCTGGCATTCACTGTAATGCCATAGCCATGTTGATTTGTACGTTAATGCTATGCATTGTATGCTAATGTGTACGATTTTGTATGCTAATGCTACGCATTGTACGCTAATGCGTACAAATTTGTATGCTAATGCTACGCATTTTACTCTAATGCGTACTAATTTGTATGCTAATGCTACGAATTGTACGCTAATGCATACAAATTTGTATGCTAATGCTACGCATTGTACGCTGTGTACAAATTTGTATGCTAATGCTACGTATTGTGCGCTAATGCGTACAAATTCAGTTAATTAGCGTACTTTTATGAATGAAAGGAGTGAAAGAGGCGATTCTAACCTTTTCCTATGAACCAGACACCCTCCCCATGCTGTTCCCTAACCATTTCTGTGGTGTTTCCACCATTTTCTCACGTTTCCCTATCAACCAGACACCCTCCCCTCTGCAGAGCAGTGCCTGGTCTTCTCCCATTGACTTCCATTATACTCGGGTGCTCAGCCGAGCACTCGAGCACCACCTAGTGTTCGGCCAGAGCACCCGAACATCGGGGTGCTGGATCATCACTATTAATGACACCATATTCAAATATTTAGCTATACACCTGAGGCAAGATGTTCAACTCACCTCATGGTAGGTGCACCTCAATGCTTCAAAAGGCATCTTATTTACATTTACTATGTGTAGAACACTTTCTTCCACCACCACAAACAAAGGATTTAAGGGGTCATAAACAGCCCCTGATGGGGCCTTTCTCATCTTGTGCAACCCCCTTTAACAGTCCTGACCTTTTTTTCTAATTGCTAACATTTGTCGGTGCAGATACGGTAATGTTATGCTGCTGGGATTTTGGCAAATTTAATTTACTGAAAAAGATAATAATTCATCCTTGGTGGTTCTTTTTCTGCTCTATCATTTACTTGAAATTGGTTTTCTGGTATCCAGTTCTTGAATCTGCACCTTAACTGTTTCTATCTTTCATGGGTTGTTTAACAAAATTGAATTTATTCTTACCAAGTTCAAGCTTCTCTTTAAGTTACTGACATTATCTTGCATTGCTCTGTCACTTCTGCTTTAGTGTTTGTCTCTCGCTTTCTGTGCCCTCTTTGCCCTTCCTGACACTGACCAAAGATGTTTATCTTCCATATCTTTTTGCTTATTACCAAACTGCTAAACACAGAGCATATGCACTGGACCATGCAGGCCTTTGAACTTCCATTTTCTAAAGTTTCCAAGTTTAGTCAATCTTGCCAGAGAAAGTCCTCATGAATAAAGGCTGTACCTTTTATCTGTGAATGCTTTAAACTTCACGATATGCAGTTACAGTATGCCAGGATGTGAACGCCAATGTAAATATAATAAAATAGAAGTGGCCATTATGAATACTATAAAACCTTCTTCTATTAGGTCTGTTAGCCAGATGGGACTGCAGATTACAGAAACATTTCTTATTTAAGAAGACCCAACATTTTCTTTTATTACAAGGACAGCCCATTGATGTCAGTGGTTACCATGTAACTGCCATGGAGGCAAAAGTGAACCCTAAATTCCACCTGTACCTGCCTATTTGCACGACAACCCTAACTGGTGGACCACAACTGGTCAACGGTCCCTGCTTATTTACATGGTGGTGCTTACTAGGTTAAAGTTACAGCCAGGCACACAAATAATGAGAAAAACTACAACCAAAGTAATCAGAGTGAAATTCACCGTATCTCAAAGCCAAGAGAGAACAATGAAGCCAAATCAGAAAGCAAATGTCAAATGGATAATGGTACGCACATTATCATCTGTGCAAATTGTTAGAAATTAAGTCTTGTGATACCTTACTTAGTATTGTAGAAATTTATTATAAAAAAGGTCATCAGGTTAAAATATACTCTCAATAGGTATATAAGAATACTCTATCACCAGCGCTGGGATAAATTCCAATAAAATCTCTAGATATATATAAATACGCAATATATGTGCAATATGTGTGCCAAACAAAGTAAAATTAAATACCAATAAGGTAAAACCAAATACCAATAAAATAAAAAAATTAAAAAAATGTATAATAAGCAATGAGCAAAAATTAATGAGCAAAAATTGAGCAAGAATTAGCATCCTTTTGGTGGCGCAAATGTGTTCTTCTATTAAGAATAGATGCTACTGTTCTTAGTCTCCTGTGGCTAAAACTCTGTGTGTTTAAATCCTTTATAGTTTGTATATACAATCCGCAGTATCTGTTTTAAATACACAGTCCTCTCTGCGGTATCTATTTTCTGTATATGAAAAACCTGTTATATATAATCCACATCTTTATCCGGCCTGTGACAGATGTATCCAATTCAGGATATGTCCACATTCAGAATATAGTGAAGAGAATAGATAAATGCTGTGGATAGTATAATATTTGATTTGTACGTTACCCCCCTTCAGCTTGTTCAATGTGTGAGGAGCGCGCTCACTTTGTTGTCCTCCTTGGCCGCTCGATGGTTCCACTGGCAGCAAGAAGTTGATAGATGCGCGCGTGTTTTAAATTTGCGCCACAAAAATTCCACTGAGGAAGGGGCAGTAGGACAAAGCCCCGAAACGCGTTTGGTAATCTTGGACTCTAGCCTTTTGAAGAAATAATAAGCGGAATCAGAACTGTACTACTAAATAAAACGATACAAGAATACAAGTGGCATCACAGAGAAAGAGCAATATTGCAAGTGAAGAGATAAGAATCTTCATTGCGGGTACCCACGTGGGACGCCACGTGGAACGCCGCTACAGATCAACGACTGACATACGCAGCGCTGAGGATTTAAAAAGCGCACGCACCTATCAACTTCTTGCTGCTGTGGAACCATCGAGCGGCCAAGGAGGACAACAAAGTGAGCGTGCTCCTCAAACCTTGAACAAGCTGAAGGGGGGTAACATACAAATCAAATATTATACTATCCACAGCATTTATCTATTCTCTTCACTATATTCTGAATGTGGACATATCCTGAACGTGGATACATCTGTCACAGGCCGGATAAAGATGTGGTTTATATATAATAGATTTTTCATATACAGAAAATAGATACCGCACAGAGGACTGTGTATTTAAAACAGATACCGCGGATTGTATATACAAACTATAAAGGATTTAAACACACAGAGTTTTAGCCACAGGAGACTAAGAACAGTAGCATCTATTCTTAATAGAAGAACACATTTGAGCCACCAAAAGGACGCTAATTCTTGCTCAATTTTTGCTCCTCCTCCTCCTCCAAGTCCTCCTCTTCAGCCCATACACGCTCAAGAGTTAAGGACTGAGCACTGGTACCCTCTACTGTGTCGCCGACATTCTCCTCCTCTTCCTCCTCATCCTCATCCCCCTCCTCCGATACGCGCTGAGAAACAGACCGGAGGGTGCTCTGGCTATCAAGTGACGTATCTTCCTCCACCGTCTCTTGTGACAAGCGCAAAGCATCCGACTTCATGCTGAGCAGTGAGTTTTTCAACAGGCAAAGCAGCGGGATGGTGAGGCTGATAATGGCGGCATCGCCGCTGACCATCTGTGTTGACTCCTCAAAGTTGCTCAACACCTGGCAGATATCAGACATCCACGTCCACTCCTCATTGTAGACTTGAGGAATCTGACTGACCTGACTACCAGTTCTGGTGGAAGTTGACATCTGGCGGTCTACAATCGCTCTGCGCTGCTGGTAAACTCTGGATAACATGTTTAATGTGGAATTCCATCTCGTGGGCAAGTCGCACAACTGTCGGTGAGCGGGCAGTTGTAGGCGGCGCTGCCCTGAGAGTGGCAGCATCTGTGGTCGACTTGCGGAAATGCGCACAGATGCGGCGCACCTTGGTGAGAAAATCAGACAGATTGGGGTATGTCTTGAGGAACCGCTGAACTATGAGATTGAACACGTGGGCCAGGCATGGCACATGTGTCAGTCTGCCGAGTTGCAGAGCCGCCACCAGGTTACGCCCGTTGTCACACACAACCATGCCTGGCTTGAGGTTCAGCGGTGCCAGCCACACATCAGTCTGCGCCGTGATGCCCTGTAACAGCTCTTGGGCGGTGTGCCTTTTGTCACCTAAGCTCAGCAGTTTGAGCACCGCCTGCTGGCCCTTACCCACGGCACTGCTGCTGCGCCTAGAGCTACCGACTGAAGGCGCCATGCCCACGGATGGTAATTCGGTGGAGGAGGAGGGGTCGGAGGAGGAGGAGGCATAGTACGTCTGAGAGACCGTGACCGAGGTAGGCCCCGCAATCCTCGGTGTGGGCAGCACATGAGCGGCCCCAGGGTCAGTCTCGGTCCCAGCCTCCACCAAGATAACCCAATGTGCCGTCAGTGAGATATAGTGTCCCTGCCCGGCAGCACTTGTCCACGTGTTCGTGGTTAGGTGGACCTTCTCAGAAACAGCGTTGGTCAGGGCATGGATGATGTTCTGTGACACGTGCTGGTGTAGTGCTGGGACGGCACATCGGGAAAAATAGTGGCGGCTGGGGACCGAATACCGAGGGGCAGCCACCGCCATGAGATTGCGAAAGGCCTTGGTCTCTACCAGCCTATAGGGTAGTATCTCCAGGCTAAGCAATTTGGAGATGTGGACGTTGAGGGCTTGGGCATGTGGGTGGGTGGAACTGTATTTCCTCTTGCGCTCCAGTGTCTGCTGTAAAGACAGCTAAAAGCTGCGCTGGGACACATTGGTGGACACTGTGGAGGATCGTGGAGGCAAAGGTGTGGTTTTCCGGCGGGAGGCACTCGTGCCAGGGTCCTGGGCAGGGGGTTGACTAGCAGAGGCAGCGAGTGACGCAGGGGGTTGACTAGCAGAGGCGGCGAGTGACACAGGGGAAGGAGCAGTGGTGTGACCCGCAGGACGTGATGAACGGCCTTGGTTCCATTGAGTGGGGTGTTTAGCACTCATATGCCTGCGCATGCTGGTGGTGGTTAAGCTAGTAGTGGTGGCACCCCTGCTGATCCTGGTGTGGCACAGGTTGCACACCACAGTCCGTCGGTCATCCTCACTTTCTTTAAAGAACCTCCAGACTTGCGAACATCTAGGCCTCGCCACGGGAGCTTCACTACGTGAAACAGTTGCTGCTGATGCACCAGCTCTGGCCCTGCTTCTCCCTCTGGCCACACCACTGCCTCTTACAACCTGTTCTGGTGCAGCACTCGCCTCCGCCTCAGAAGCACTGTCTTCACTCGGCATATCAACCCAGCTTGGGTCAGTCACCTCGTCATCCTCCGATTCCTCAGTCTGCTCCCCCCTCGGACTTCCTGCCCTGACAACAACTTCACCACTGTCTGACAACTGTGTCTCCTCATCGTCCAACACCTCTTTACAAACTTCTTCCACTAACTCAACATTGTCATCATCATCATCATCACCCACAGACTGCGACAGTTGGAAAACTTGGGCATCGGGAACGAGGTCAGCAGCAACCTGAGAAGTGGTTTGTGACTCTGTGAAGGGTCCAGAAAACAGTTCCTGAGAGTATGCCGGATCGCATTCCAAATTTTCCTGGGAGGGGGCAGACTGGGGGGAAGGAGGTTGAGGTGGAGGAGCCAGAGGAGTGCTCCCTTGGGTAACGTGGGTGGACTGCGTGGAAGACTGACTGGTGGACAAATTACTTGAAGCATTGTCCGCAATCCACGACATCAGCTGTTCGCACTGTTGTGGTTTCAACAGTCCTCTACCACGTGTCCATGTAAGTTGAGACATGATGCTAGGGAGTGTAGCTCTGCAGCGTTCCCCTGCTCCCTCATCAGCAGGTACTGTCTCATCCTGCCCAAGACCACGGCCTCTGCCCCCTGCAGTAATTGAATGCCCACGCCCACGCCCTCGTCCTCGACCCTTAGCCCTGGGGTTCAACATTTTCTGTATATAAGTGTATTATATAAAACATAAAAAATAAATGGGCCTGGTGTACTGAAACCCACAAACTTGTTCAGACTGGTTTAATTAAGTGACTTAAAGTGTCACCTGGACAGAAAATATGGATTGGAGTGAGTGGACAGCTTAACTGTGACACACAGAATGGTTCCACACTGCTGTGTGAAATGGTTTTGTATCACTGAGCTAAAACAACAACAAAAACTATTTTTTTATATATTTTTTTATATATTTTTTTGTAGTTTTGTTTTTTTTGGAACGTGACGTGCAGAAACTATCGTAGACCTAACTCACACCCTGTTAATGTTGGCTATTTTGACTGCGACCCAGACAAATGTCGCACAGAGATTTTTGTGATCAAGCTATATACGTTACAGCAAAAGACCTGGTTGTATTAAGTGACGTACAGAAAGTGTCACCTGGACAGAAAATACTATATGGAGTGAGTAGACAGCTGAACTGTGACACACAGAATGGTTCCACACTGCTGTGTGAAATGAATTTGTATCACTAAGCTAAAAAAAAAACAAACTTTTTTTTATATATTTTTTTTAATATATTTTTTTTCTAGTTTTGTTTTTTTTGGAACGTGACGTGCAGAAACTATCGTAGAGCTAACTGACACCCTACTGACGGTGGCTATTTAGACTGCGACCCAGACAAATGTTCCACAGAGATTTTTGGGATCAAGCTATATACGTGACAGGCAGCAAAAGACTTGGTTGTATTAAGTGACGTACAGAAAGTGTCACCTGGACAGAAAATACGGATTGGCGTGAGTGGACAGCTGAACTGTGACACACAGAATGGTTCCACGCAGCTGTGTGAAATGGATTTGTATCACTGAGCTAAAACAACAAAAAAACTATTTTTTATATATTTTTTATAGCTTTTTTTGTAGTTTTGTTTTTTTTGGAACGTGACATGCAGAAACTATCGTAGAGCTAACTGACACCCTACTGACGGTGGCTATTTAGACTGCGACCCAGACAAATGTCGCACAGAGATTTTTGTAATCAAGCTATATACGTTACAGCAAAAGACCTGGTTGGATTAAGTGACGTACAGAAAGTGTCACCTGGACAGAAAATACGAATGGGAGTGAGTAGACAGCTGAACTGTGACACACAGAATGGTTCCACACTGCTGTGTGAAATGGATTTCTATCAGTGAGCTAAAACAACAAAAAAACTATTTTTTTATATATATTTTTTTATATATTTTTTTGGAGTTTTGTTTTTTTTGGAACGTGACGTGCAGAAACTATCGTAGAGCTAACTGACACCCTACTGACGGTGGCTATTTAGACTGCGACCCAGACAAATGTTCCACAGAGATTTTTGGGATCAAGCTATATACGTGACAGGCAGCAAAAGACTTGGTTGTATTAAGTGACGTACAGAAAGTGTCACCTGGACAGAAAATACGGATTGGCGTGAGTGGACAGCTGAACTGTGACACACAGAATGGTTCCACGCAGCTGTGTGAAATGGATTTGTATCACTGACCTAAAACAACAAAAAAACTATTTTTTATATATTTTTTTATATATTTTTTTGTAGTTTTTTTTTTTTTTTTGGAACGTGACGTGCAGAAACTATCGTAGAGCTAACTGACACCCTACTGACGGTGGCTATTTAGACTGCGACCCAGACAAATGTTCCACAGAGATTTTTGGGATCAAGCTATATACGTGACAGGCAGCAAAAGACTTGGTTGTATTAAGTGACGTACAGAAAGTGTCACCTGGACAGAAAATACAGATTGGCATGAGTGGACAGATGAACTGTGACACACAGAATGGTTCCACGCAGCTGTGTGAAATGGATTTGTATCACTGAGCTAAAACAACAAAAAAACAATTTTTTATATATTTTTTTATAGCTTTTTTTGTAGTTTTGTTTTTTTTGGAACGTGACATGCAGAAACTATCGTAGAGCTAACTGACACCCTACTGACGGTGGCTATTTAGACTGCGACCCAGACAAATGTTGCACAGAGATTTTTGTAATCAAGCTATATACGTTACAGCAAAAGACCTGGTTGGATTAAGTGACGTACAGAAAGTGTCACCTGGACAGAAAATACGAATGGGAGTGAGTAGACAGCTGAACTGTGACACACAGAATGGTTCCACACTGCTGTGTGAAATGGATTTCTATCAGTGAGCTAAAACAACAAAAAAACTATTTTTTTATATATATTTTTTTATATATTTTTTTTTAGTTTTGTTTTTTTTGGAACGTGACGTGCAGAAACTATCGTAGAGCTAACTGACACCCTACTGACGGTGGCTATTTAGACTGCGACCCAGACAAATGTTCCACAGAGATTTTTGGGATCAAGCTATATACGTGACAGGCAGCAAAAGACTTGGTTGTATTAAGTGACGTACAGAAAGTGTCACCTGGACAGAAAATACGGATTGGCGTGAGTGGACAGCTGAACTGTGACACACAGAATGGTTCCACGCAGCTGTGTGAAATGGATTTGTATCACTGAGCTAAAACAACAAAAAAACTATTTTTATATATTTTTTTATATATTTTTTTTGTAGTTTTGTTTTTTTTTGGAACGTGACGTGCAGAAACTATCGTAGAGCTAACTGACACCCTACTGACGGTGGCTATTTAGACTGCGACCCAGACAAATGTCGCATAGAGATTTTTGGGATCAAGCTATATACGTGACAGGCAGCAAAAGACTTGGTTGTATTAAGTGACGTACAGAAAGTGTCACCTGGACAGAAAATACGGATTGGCGTGAGTGGACAGCTGAACTGTGACACACAGAATGGTTGCACGCAGCTGTGTGAAATGGATTTGTATCACTGAGCTAAAACAACTAAAAAACTATTTTTTTTTTTTTTTTTAGTTTTGTTTTGTTTTTGGAACGTGACGTGCAGAAACTATCGTAGAGCTAACTGACACCCTACTGACGGTGGCTATTTAGACTGCGACCCAGACAAATGTTCCACAGAGATTTTTGGGATCAAGCTATATACGTGACAGGCAGCAAAAGACTTGGTTGTATTAAGTGACGTACAGAAAGTGTCACCTGGACAGAAAATACAGATTGGCGTGAGTGGACAGCTGAACTGTGACACACAGAATGGTTGCACGCAGCTGTGTGAAATGGATTTGTATCACTGAGCTAAAACAACTAAAAAACTATTTTTTTTTTTTTTTTTGAGTTTTGTTTTGTTTTTGGAACGTGATGTGCAGAATCTATCGTAGAGCTAACTGACACCCTACTGACGGTGGCTATTTAGACTGCGACCCAGACAAATGTCGCACAGAGATTTTTGGGATCAAGCTATATACTTGACAGGCAGCAAAAGACTTGGTTGTATTAAGTGACGTACAGAAAGTGTCACCTGGACAGAAAATACGGATTGGCGTGAGTGGACAGATGAACTGTGACACACAGAGTGGTTCCACACTGCTGTGTGCAATGGATTTGTATCACTGAGATATAACATTAAAAAAAAGGGGGTTATATATGGCGATAGCTGCACTACTAGTGCTAGCCAGCCAGCCAAGCCAGGAGACAAAAAAAAAAAATGTCTTCTAGCCCTTAGAAGGGCTGTTGGGTTCTTTGTGGGTGATTCCTGCCTAACAGAGAACTAAATGCAGGCCCTAACACTCTCCCTGAAACGCAGCAGCTCTATCCCTAACGATATCCAGACGGCATCTGAGCCAAGCACCGCGGCCAGTCAGTAGTATATTCCAGGGTCACCTGATCAGGCCAGCCAACCCCTGCTATCGACATGTAAGGGCCCCACGTGATTCTGGGTGTACCGCAGAGTCTCCTGGCTTGTGATTGGCTGAGTTTATAGGCGCCAAAAAAGCACGATGCGGAAGTTGCCATTTCCTCGAGCATGGCGAGATACTCGTCCGAGCAGCGAGCACTTACGAGTACCCTAATACTCGAACGAGCACCAAGCTCGGACGAGTATGCTCGCTCATCTCTACTTATTATACATTTTTTTATTTTTTTTATTTTATTGGTATTTGGTTTTACCTTATTGGTATTTAATTTTACTTTGTTTGGCACACATATTGCACATATATTGCATATTTATATATATCTAGAGATTTTATTGGAATTTATCCCAGCGTTGGTGATAGAGTATTCTAATATACCTATTGAGAGTATATTTTAACCTGATGACCTTTTTTATAAAAAATTTCTACAATAATAAGTAAGGTATCACAAGACTTAATTTCTAACTATTTGCACAGATGATAGTGTGCGTACCATTATCTATTTGACATTAACTTTCTTAACGCGCAACGGCTGGGGAAAAGCCATTAGGTACTGCACCTATATCCATATAGACGGAGGAGTGCGCCACCACAATACACTAAAATTGTTATTTTGCTCAAATCAGAAAGCAGATCACTAAACCAAGCCAAGGTTATACACAAGTGGTCAAGTCCAGGTCCAAATACATCAGGCAGAAGTGAGTCCAAGAACCAAGCCAGGGTCAAACCATGAGACACAGAAAAGGCAAATCAAATCAGAATATAAGAATCAGGGTCAAAATGAATAGCCAAAGTTAGAAGTCAAAAGGTTAGAACAATCCAAAGCTCTGGTGAGGTATATAGAACCATTCACAGGCAATTTAAATACCCCGCAGTTCCTGGTCATGTGACCTATGATGTCTGAGCACCTGACGTGAGAGTTCAGACTGTCTACCTGGTAACAGGTCGCCGGCAGGTATGTGGAGAATCGCCTATGCTGGGTAACACTTTCCCCTGTGATTGAAAAATTGAACACTTATGGCTCAGTTGCTTCACACATTATAGCTGACCACTGTGGGGGAACTACACAATGGTGTAGCCTGTGATCAACATATTGTTGAAAGACCCCTCTAAAAAAAGATAGTGGCATAGCTGATGAGGTTGAAAACGCATAAGTCCAACCTATAATCTAACTGTGTTTATTCAGATGAAGGCAAAACTCCCTTTCTGGTGTTCACTATTTACCCCATATTAGAGGAAAAATTCATTCCTGACTATGGCAAACCGATTAAATCCCATCTCCAACAATTCTATCCCTTGTGATATTATTACTTATAAGAAAGGCAAGTAGGTGAGTAAGTAACTGGTTCAGTGATAGAAAACAGAGGGTGGTTATTAATTATACATGCTCAGAATGGATTGTTATCACCAGGGAGGTACCACAGGGGTCAGTATTTGGCCCTATTCTCTTCAATGTATTTATTAATGATCTTGTAGAGGGGCAGTACAGTAAAATATCAATTTTTGCTGATGATACTAAACTGTGTAAATAAATTACCACATAAGAGGACAGTACACTTTAACATATGGATCTGTGGAAAGATTATCAAAGTTAGGGTTACTTAGTTTAGAAAAAAAGATGACTGAGGGGTAGAGATGAGCGAATCATTCAAAAAATTATTTGCCGAACATTCGCCGAAGTTTTCCTAAGATTCGTATATTCCACGAATAGATTTGTTGTATTTACGTACAAAATATACGTTATTATGTTCTATTAGCGAACATTCGCGCACTAATAACGAACGTTCATTTAAAATATGTACGCAACTTCTTAGAAGATGTACGCATGAGCGTACAAATAGTGTACGAATCCTCGGCATACTGTTGTCTACGCGATTACATAATACGCAGGTGTGCACTCAGAGGCAGAGCGAATATTCGAAAATGGCATCCAGGCGATCCTCATCATTTAGCTCTGAAGAGCTGAAATTCCTGATCCGGCTGATGGACAGAGAGGATTACGATGGCACACACCGCCATCCAAACCAGCATAAGAAGGAGGTGATCCAGCAGGTGATCCAAGGCCTGCACCATCTTTTCCACACCGTGCGGACCCCTGGCCAGATGCAGCACAAATGGTCCGATCTGAAATTCAAATGCCCAGAGCGGCTTTATGAGATCCGCGCAGAGATACGGCAGGGTGAGTAACAAAATATTTGATAAATAAAAACATGTAAAAAAATTAGTGTACTGTATTGTATATATACCAGCAGTCACTGCGAATAATAAAAAAAGTATAGAAGGACAACGTGGTCGTTCGTAGTGCGCTGCAGTAATTTTGTTTCATGCTAGGCAACGCCTCTAACTCTCGACCCAAACAACTTAAGTGAAGGTATTCTAGTCATTATTGTTAATGGTGCTGGCCGTTCTCCCGTTTGTGTCAGGCAAATGCACTAGTTTGAAAGAAAGTACCCTTATATGCCCCTTCATAGTTAGCGCTTCCTACTCCTACACAAAGACATGCCCATGCTGCAGCTACTGTCAGTGGGCGATATCCAAAGTATTCCTACCGCACCGTGTTAACGATATAAAGAAAGTTATTGCAAAGATAACGTTATCTATTGCCATAAATACCTTTTTAGAAGAAAAAAAATATGATATGGCCCCCCTCTCACACCCATAATATCTTAATAGTAGTATGTGTTAGTTAGTTAGTTAGTTAAAAAGAGTCATCATCTAACAATTGTGTACATTTTTATGTTGCAGAGCACCATCAACGACGGCGTCACCACCGTCGAGGCAGGACGGCCCCTGAAGTACCTGCAGCCTCTAGTAAGTGTAAAACATATTTAATTTATTTTTCATCCAAGCTACGTGGGAGTAAGTAACTCAGTAAGAGCACTAGTGGTTAGGAATGGGATCCTCCCGCCCCAAACTATTCCCATGTAGCTACAACTGTTCATGTAAGGCTACTTCTACACTAGCGGCAGCCCGGATCCAGCGGGTGAAGGGTCCCTCCGGATCCGTGCTGCCGCAGGTACACGTGTGGGGCCGGAACCGCGCTCTGGCCTAAATTCACTGTAATGGGGGTGGGCCGCGGATCTGGCCACAGCACGTCAACCCCTGCTTAGAGGCAGCCAGAGCGAAAATACAACATGTAACTGTTGTATTTTTTGTAGAAATTATTTCATAATTTTTGACAGCTGCTGCACCATAGAGGAGCCGCACTCACCGTCCTCGACCCCAGCAAGAGAGGACCCCACCTGCTCCTCCAACACCACCAGCCCAGCTACCAGAGGTAGAAGGTAGGTAAAAAAAAAAAGTGTAATGGGTGGACCTTCTGTCTTCAAAATATGAGCTAAATGTATGTTTTATCTTTGGTAGCTCCAACAGACAGGGAGCAGTTTTCCCCTGGACCATGGGAAGACCACGCCATATGGGTGTCCAGTAACTACTACAAAAGGCTCAGTCAGTACAGAATACATGTCACAGAATAAGTCGCTCCAGTACATTAAAGTTTACATTTTTTTTGTGGAACAACCACTGTAACTCGATCATGCAAACTAAGTACATAACTGTTTCCACCCCTACAGACATCCCCACTGACTTTGAAGTGGAGGCTGGATTACGGCTCCTTGGCTGCAGGCTCCACGCTGCCTCCCGGCTCATTCATGGCCTGCAGCTGGAGCTGCAAGAGCTGCAGGACATGATGGCCCGACGTCGGCAAAGGCCGGCGTAATCTTATTTTTTTGTTCCTTTCTTTTGTTTATTATATTATTTATTTGTTAAAAAGAAGTTTTTATTTATTACTAAAATATTCTTGAAAAACCTGTGTTTTGAGTGTTTTGTTAAACCTTTAACACCTTCCTGATCCTGACATAGTGTGAAGAAGACAGCCATTTTCCCATATTAATGAACACAGCGGTGTCTGACGGCCGAAGAATTACTCATTACACACACTCCTGTTCACTGATTACAATTGACAGACAGAAAAATAAAAAAGGCTTGGCTTGTTTGGGCAACAAGCCTGTACATTCTACCTTAACATAGGCAGTGGAAATTATATATGAGCTTTTTATGACTGCCCTGGCCAGTAGTAGTAGGGGACGGGGTATATCAGCATAGAGTGATAGGTAAAATAAATACAACAGACTGCAGTGGTGTATAACAATATCTGCTAATATAACTTGTACGGGAGGCAAAAGCAATGTAAAAAAATTTGTATTTTTATTTTTAAATATATATAACACATATATATACAGTATATATTTTTTGGATGGGGGGGCTAAAGGCTGAGGCTCCAAAACAAACTTAACAATACTAAATAGAACTATTAGTAATGTTAACTAACAACAGCTACTCTCCTACTAAGCATAGAAAACGGAGGCGGAGGTAGACAACAGTGTTTGGTTTTGATATAGGGTTTTGGAGACTTCGGGTTCGCACAGCCCATGACATGATACAAGACATTTGGCTGCAAAATTATGGCCCGGCTGACAGCAACAGTGGGAAGACACTCAGACTATACTGCCCTGCAAGGCCTGATCTAATCACCACCAGCATCAGCAAGAGGAGTATGAAATTCTGATGTAATCCAGCCATTATTCATTTTTATAAAGGTATTTTTTTGAACACTGCCCGGTGACAGATTTGTCCTTTTGGGTGTCTCCCCCCCTCCCCCCAGCGGCACTAAAAACCCTCTCTGACATGACACTTGAGGCTGGGCAGGAAAGAAGCCCTAGTGCATAGTGGAACAGTTCCGGCCACTGTTGGCCTCAGGGAGGCTGTCCTCTATAACCGCCGGATTATAAGGTGGGCTTCGGTGGCTTCTTTTTTTAGAAATTGCAGAAGGGACACCACTAGGAGGGAACACTGAAGCCTGAGAGGTGGCAGAAAATGACGGGGTTTGCTTAAGTGGAATGGTGGAGCAGGACGAGTCTGACCCCTGGCTACATATGTATACTGTATCAGCAGATGACAGCAGATCATCCGGCTGAGAATGAGATGAGCGTGCCATCCACTCCACTACCTCCTCTACTTTCTCCTCCACTACAATTTTGCGCCTCGGTGGGTTAGCCTGGTGGAACAACGGCCAAGTATTGTGAATACTACTAGTAGACGCTCCGGCTACAGGTCTTTTGGCACTGCTGTCCTGTGCCACATTCTCCTTTTTTTAAAGCTCAAAGTCTGGCTGGAACTGGACCCCTTTTGCTTATCCATTCCAGACATTTTTTAATTCACTCTGTGGCCCTGCAGCTGGTCTTTGTCCGTGTATCTCTCTGTCTCTCCCTATCTCTCCCTGTCTCTCTCTCTCTGCTTGATTAAATACTAGCCTTGAACTGGCCCTGCACTTTCCCTGCAGTATCCCTGATATGTGCAATATGGATTCCCAGAGCTATTATATCAAATTTTCACAAAACAGGTCTCAGAACTTCACATCAGTGCTTCTGCTCGTCTCAGCAGTCGCAGCAGAAGTGATGCATCACTGACTTACCGAGCCTGAGCCAATCAGAGCAAGCCCTGCCCTCTAGGTCAGGTGACTGCTTTCTTCCCGGGCTTTTGCGCACAATAAACGAACTAACAGTAAAAGTTCGCTAATGAATTGAATTCGTACGCAACAGCGTATACAGTAAATTATACGCAACAATAGCATATAATTTACAGGACAAACTACGTAGCGAATGCGTACAAAGCCGAAGCGAATCACCTAATATTCAGATTCGCTTTGCAGCTAAAAAATCCCAAGATTCGATATCGATTCGCTCATCTCTACTAAGGGGAGATCTAATAACTATGTAAAAAAATATCAGGGGTCAGTACAGAGATCTCTCCCATCATCTATTTATACTCAGGACTGTGACTATGACGACAGAAAATCATCTGAGTCTAGAGGTAAGATGGTTTCTCCATCAACATACTGAGGTGCAGAGGTGGTGATGGTGACTTCACTAAAAGAGTTCAAGAGGGGCCTGGATGTAATTCTGGAGTGTAATAATATTACAGGTTATAGTTATTAAAATTCTGGATAAGGGTTGTTAATCCAGGGAGTTATTCTGAGTCAGGAAGGAATTTTTACCCCTGAAATAACAAAAATTGTCTTCTACCTCATGGGGTTTTGCCTTCCTTTGGATCGGATCAACTTTGCAAGATAATGAGTAGACCTGGATAGACAAATGCCTTTTATTCAGTCGTACAAACTATGTTACTATGAAATCAAACTTACTGTACGTTTGATGTTAGTGGTTCAGTGCTCCATCCTGATGGTTGATGTAAAACAATTTTCTTTTCTGCCAGAATGACAGACATTTTAATAAGGGTATGTTTGGAATGATGTTTACAGCATCATGCCATCCATTAGGTCACTAAATATGTGATGACAGGTTCCTTTTAGGCACTGCTTCTCCTTTCTACACAGCAGATGGCTGGGCATATCAATGTACAAGGTATCTCCTGTGTGCCAGAGTGAGATGCTCTTAATTAGGCTCGATTCACACGTCCTGTTTTTCTTTCCTGATTCGATCCTGATTTTTTCAGGACCCATTGAAATGAATGGATCCAGATCAGGATCAGGATCGAATCAGGAAAGAAAAACAGGACGTGTGAATGGAGCCTTAGAACAGATGCAGTGTAATGAATTAGGCACATCTCTAACCCTCGCATATATAATTGTATATCCATTGGGTATGGAAGCTCTGCCCCCTCATATTCTCACCACTTTATAAAAGTGGCGAATAGAGCAGAACTGGTGGAAAAGCATTGAAATTTCCCCTGTCGTGTTTATACCAAGAAATTAAAAGTAAATTGGTGCAGTGTAAAAGAGAACTGTATTATAGTAGCTTAGGATGGTAACATTATGTACTGTACTTATCATGTTTAATATAGATTATATATAGATTATGTAGATTATTTACAACTTCAAAATGTGAAAGGTTGTGTTAGTCAAAAAGTAAAATGTTGGATTAAGGGAATTATTGCGCCATATCTGAAGTTTTTAGTGTTGTTGTCAACCCCTTCTTGTAGTTCTAGAAGCAAGATACATTTCAAACTTTTTCTTTTCAGGAAATTAGATGCCTTCATTTATGATGCAGCAGTGCTAAATTATATGGCTGGAAGAGATGAAGGTTGCAAGCTTGTTACAATAGGCAGTGGTTACATCTTTGCCACAACAGGCTATGGAATTGCCCTCCAGAAAGGTTCTCCATGGAAACGGCCTATTGATCTAGCCCTTTTGCAGTTTGTTGGAGATGGTGAGTTTATAATTTTCTCTTAAATGTTATGGATCATTATTTAAATAGTGACACTAAGCGAGGTGGAATATGTGTAATGATGTATATTGTTCCCAGGGCAGTGAAATAATATTTCAAAAGCTATTATTTTCTTCAATAATTTTATTCCAAAAAAGTAAAGCATATGAGTCGGACTGACATTTTTTTGCCAAATATTCCTGAAGCTGCTCAATATGGAATTGGAAACATACTAAACATGAGACTGAAACTCTTACTCATATTCAAACAGAGATGTTATTTCTAACAACCTCCTAATGTGAAGCTAGAAAGTAACAATTGGCTGGTTGAAGATTTGGTTTATCTATGGATCATATAATCTAAATAATAACACAAGAATAACTATGGTCTCTTGTCGGGACTGGGAACAAAGTATTTACACAAAGTGTGCCTCATCAGTTCATAGAATTAATTCAAGGCTATCTCACTTGTTAATAAAGAGATGTAAACATATTTTAAAAGATGCAGACAGAATAAATAATTTAACCTACTAACTCTTTTCTGATTGGAGTCATTTACTTTAATTTTCTTCTCAATTTGATCCAGACCAGCATAATGGTTTCTTCTGAGGAATTCAATGATCACTTCCCAGAAATCCTTGGTTATAAATGGCACATGGTAGCTAGGCAGCCCTGCTATGCCCCTGAACTATGTTCATTTCTTCTGCATTGCTTCTACCCTCTATAACAAAAGAACCCATATCCTGATGCCCCCATTAACACAGTTATCCCATTGCTACCACATGTACCACTATTACGGTAAGTACAACCCAATGCCCCCAAATACCATACTGCCAAAATGAAAGTGTTAGAGGATGCAGATATAGATGAAAGTAGACTTAACTGTTAGAAGACATACAGTAGGATTGGGCAAGGAGAGGCATCAAACTCCAGACCAGACCCCAACTTCAAATCAGACCTCAGACTAGAACTTTAACATATCTTTGCAACTGCTTAGCATGTTAAAAAATCATAAAAGATGTCATACTCACCTTACTGATATTCCATGCTCTCATCCTGATACTTCTTAGTCATTCAGTGGTCACTGTATTTCAATGACATCTCAACACAGACATGTGACCACCACAGTCAATTAATGGCTGCAGCAATGACTTGTCAACACCACTGCGGTTACTGCTATGATCAGTGATTGGCTGCAGCCATGTTGAAAGGGACCAGGAAGTACAGATATTGTGGGGGCCAAGAAGCATCAGAGTGGGAGCTAAGAGGAATCAAAAAGGTGGCTCCAAATCATACCTCAAATTTTATACAGACCCCCCAGACCCCAAAATTAATAAAGGCTGTAAATGAGATCCCAAAACAATATATTCTCCTGACTATGTCCAAAGGTAATACAAACCTTACTCTCTAAATTATTACAGGTCCCCTAGATCTCAGTCCAACCACCTTAACCCTTTGGATACCGGAGTTTTTTTCGGTTTTGCGTTTTCATTTTTCTTCCCTATTTTCTGTGAGCCCTAAGTTTTTTATATTTTTGTTCACATAGCTGTATGAGGGCTTGGAAAATGGAATTGGAAAAAAAACGCAATTCCTCCACTGTTTTACGGGTTTTGTTCCCATGGCATTCCATTTGAGGCAAAACTGACCCATGCCCTTCATTCTCTGGGTCAGTACGATTACAAAGATACCCCATATGTGTAGGTTTGTTATATTTAAATAGTGTAAAAATAAATTTAAACTTTGAAAAAACATTTTTGTTTTACCTCGTCATATTCCGACCCCCATAACTTTTATTTTGTTATCCACTGAGCTGTTTAGGGGCTCATTTTTTGCGGGACAATCCATCGTTTTTATTGATACCATTTTGGAGTGTGCGTGACTTTTTTATCACATTTTATTAAATTTTTTTGGGAAAGAGAAGTAGTGAACAAATGGCAAATCGGCCATTTTGACATTTTTTCCATCACGCAATTCGCCGTATTGGAATTTTTAAAAATATTTTAAAAGTACGGGCGTTTTCGGTCGCGGTGATACCTATGATGCTTATACTGATTGTTATTTAGGTATTTATTTTTTAATTATATGGAAAGGGGGGGTGATTTCAACTTTTATATTTTTTATATATTTTTTAACATTTTTTAAATTTTTTTTTTATTATTTTAGGGATCATATATGACCATATATATAATGTTTTTTAATTTTTCATGAGCAATCAGGGATTTTTAAAACTCAGTTTGCTCATTTCTTATCATGGCCTGCCATCTGGTGGCCAAAATAAAAATAGCAGATTGAAAGCTGTAAACCTCGTCAGCGAGGATCAGACACCCCGATTGACCACACGGGGTGTCTGCACAACCTCCGGAAGCGCGTGCTTCTGGGTTTTAGCGCTGTTAGATGCCGTGATCTCACGTGATCACGGCATCTACTGCCTTTATTTACCGCGATTGGCATTATTGCCGGTTGCAGTAAGTAGCGGCAGGTCTCTGCTGTTTGAAACAGCAGAGACTTGCCGGCCATGATGCCCGTGGCGCTGGTAGCTTAAGGGTTAACCACGTGGCTCCATCTTAACCACATTGGATCCTAATGTCAGTTAGAATCAGTTAGTAGTGTATGCCACTTGAAGTAAAAGAGGAATGAGCAGTCAGAAGTGGTGAGCAATACCAAACATGTTCACCACTCCCTGGGTCTCCTGTGTCAATGAGCACATCCATCATTGATGGAAATAATGGAAAAGCTTCTTCAATAAATGGCACAACGCGCAAAAAAAATATTTTTAATAAAGTTGGTGACGTGGTACTTTAGTTGGCCACCTACTTTCACCTACCTCTTGCCGTGGTGCTGACATTTTTGATACTTTCAAGATTCTTTGATTTCTTTCAAGTTCTTTCAGCCTAAATTAGACCCTGAATTCTGACCACATAATTTCAGTTACTTCCTATTTCCTTGAGAATGGGAAGTACAGTTTCAGCCATTCATACAGTTTCACACATAGGAAATATGTAATCAGAAATTCTTCCTCTTAGTGCTGGAAGTATTTGGTGTATTCATTATTCATTATTGTTCTGGAAAACACAGATTAATAATCCATTGAAGTACTTGTAGTTCAGGTTTTCTGTGGTGAATATTAAACTAAACCTTTATCGCATCAACTATAGAAAGGAGATACAGTCAAATATTAATAGTACTAAACCTTATGGCTTATGGCTTTTTCATGATTGACATGAAAAGCTTGTGTCTAGGGAGCAATCTTGCAGTAGGAAATAAAGAACTCCCAGTTTCACAGGTGAAATAGCAACAAAGAAATATAGAAAAAAGAAATATATTTATATTATAGGGCAAAAATATATTTTATTTATTTTGATGTCTTGTGTTATGACTATTGATAGCAAAAAAGGTTGAAAACTGTATAAAAAGCATTACAGCAAGGTAATATCTAAAGTAAATCACCAAAAAGGCTATGGATTCCCATCTTATAAGGAAGAAGAGTATATGATACTACAAATCACCACCTGGCTTTTTGCTATTGTGTCTCCTCATGAAATACTCCTATATTACTGCCTATTCACACAGCCATACACCCCTATCAATTAGCTGTTTCTGGCTGCCACCGCGCTGGAATCTAACAGTGTACGGAGTGGAAGCAGAAGTCTCCAGCTCTCATTAACTTGAATCACATATGATCTTCAGTACCCCAGCATTGCCACTACACAGTGTACGGCGCTGACTTCCCCAGCTTCGTGCCCTGTTTAGACATTAGATAATTGGCTGATTTGACAGACATATAACTAATGTGTATGAGCACCTTAAAGGGTTTGTCCATTTTTTTAACTAAAATAATTAAATTAAAGAATGCTCAGAACTCACCTAAGAAATCGCCAATCACTTCTATTCTGACATTTCTAAACATATCAGTACAAAATGTTTTATTACATTTTATTACATGGGTTGAGATGGATCACCATTGCAGTCATTGCTGTGGCCAGTGATTGGCTGAACGGTCATTTCCTCCATGTTGTGGGGAAATAGAGACCGTAAGGGGCCTGGTAAGCTGAATATGACTTAATTTTTTAATATTTTTTTTAACATTTTGAGCATTTTGTAAACAACATCTTAATCGACCATACAACCCCTTTAAGAAGCATATTAGGTAATTGTACGAAGAAGATCATGCCTTGTTAATAAAAGTATTCTCTTAGCAGTAAGCTGGAATCAATATTCTTCTACAGTGATAAACTAATTTATGTAGGGCAAAATTAAAAGTCCATCCAATCATTATGTTTGTGGATGTTATGTGAATGAACTAATAATTTTTCCCCTGTATGTACGTATTTTGTATCATTTATTTTATTTTCATAAAGTTTCTAATTGTAACTTTCGTCAATTTATACCGTACAATAAATAGATGCTAATAATCAGACCAAAATGTTATTGCTTTTTCTGTGATGTACCCCAAGTTATAGAAATATTAGAGTAATATATAAAAATAGACTGTGTCTGGCTATTTAAAATAATGGTAAAAATAATGTAATGCCTTAGCAAATTTAGGAGATTCATTAAAAGTAATGCAAAGGAAACATTGAAGAGATGTCTATAGGTCCCCTGAAAAATGAGAGCTAATTGTCAATTTTCTTACTTTCCTTCTGTGTACTTGTTTTGATAAATTTCACCCCCAAAATATGGAAAATAAGATAAACAATAACATTTGCAAATATACTTTTTTAACAAGTGATTAACCCTTTCAGTACTGAGCCACTTTTCACCTTAAATCCCAGGCCGACTTTTGCAAATCTGACATGTGTCACTTTATGTGGTAATAACTTTGGAACGCTTTTACTTATCCAGGCCATTCTAAGAATGTTTTCTCATCACATATTGTGCTTCACGAGAGTAGTAAATTTGTGGCAAAATATTTCATTTTTATTTATAAAAAAATACCAAATTTAGCAAAAATTTGGAAAAATTTGCAAATTTCAATTTCTCTACTTTCAAAATACATAGTAATACCTCCAAAAATAGTTATTATTTTACATTCCCCATATGTATACTTTATGTTGGCATCATTTTATAAATGTCATTTAACTTTTTTGGGACTTTAGAGGGATTAGAAGTTTAGAAGCCATTTTTCAAATTTTCAACAAAATTTCCAAAACCATTTTTTTAAGCACCAATTCAGATATAAAGTGATTTTGAGTGGCTTATGTAATGGAAACCACCCATAAATGACCCCATTTTAGAAACTACACCCCTCAAATTATAAAAAAAAACAGCTGTTACAAACTTTGTTAACCCTTGAGGTGTTCCACAAGAATTAATGGAAAATGGAGGTGAAAATTCAAAATTTCACTTTTTTGGTAGATTATTCATGTTAATAATTTTTTTCTTGCAAAACAGCAAGGGTTAACAGCAAACTAAACCTCAATATACATTACTCTGATTCTGCAGTTTACAGAAGTACCCCATATGTGGTGGTAAACATCTCTATGGGTTTGTGGTAGTGGTCAGAAGGAAAGGAGCGCCATATGGATTTTGGAGGCAGATTTTGCTAGAATGGTTTTTAGGCACCATTTTGTAATTGAGAGACCCTGACATACCCCTACAGTGGAAACCCTCAAAAAGTGAACCCATTTTGGAAACTACATCTTTCAAAGAATATATTAAGGGGGGTACTGGCCACTTTGACCCCCTAAGCGTTTTACGGAATTTGGAAACACTTGGCTATGAAAATGAAAAGTTTCATTTCTTTCAATAAAATGTTGCTTTAGCCCCAAATTTTTCATTTTCACAAGGGGTAACAGGGGAAAAGCACCCCATAATTTGTTCCCCATTTTCTCCTGAATAAGGCAACACCCCATATGTGGTGGTAAACTACTGTGGGGGCACATGGCAGGACTCAGAACAGAAAGAGCGCCATATGGATTTTACAACACAGATTTTGATGGATTGGTTTGCAGGAGCCATTGATTTTTATTTATTTGAGTTATTGTCTTATGTGGGGGCTCATTTTTTGCAGGAGGAGATGACAGTTTGATTGGTACCATTTTGGGGTAAATACACCTTTTTGATCGTGTGGTATTACACTTTTTGTGAGGCATGGTGAAAAAAATGGCTGTTATGGCATAGTTCTTTTAAAAAATTTTTTACAGCATTCGCCTGGGGGGCCATCTCATGTAATATTTTTATAGAGCAGGTTGTTACGGACACGGTGATACCCAATATGTATAACTTTTTTTATTTTTGGAAAGTTTCACACATTAGATTTATTTTTGAACAGAATAAAATCATTTTTTGTGTTGCCATTTTCAGAGAGCCATATTTTTTTTTTGGGCGATTGTCTCAGGTAGGGTATCATTTTTGCGGGACAAGATGACGGTTTGATTGGTACCATTTTGAGATAAATACGCCTTTTTGATCGCCTGCTATTACACTTTTTGTGAGGCAAGAGGGAAAAAATGGTTGTTTTGGCATATTTTTTATTTTTTACAGCATTCACCTGGGGGGGCCATCTCATGTAATATTTTTATAGAGCAGGTTGTTACGGACGCGGCGGTATCCAATATGTCTAACTTTTTTATTTTTAGAAAGTTTTACACATTAGATTTATTTTTGAACAGAATAAAATCTTTTTTTGTGTTGCCATTTTCAGAGAGCCATTTTTTTTATTTTTCGGGCGATTGTCTCAGGTAGGGTATCATTTTTGCGGGACAAGATGACGGTTTGATTGGTACCATTTTTGGTTAAATACGCTTTTTTGATCGCCTGCTATTACACTTTTTGTGAGGCAAGAGGGAAAAAAAATGGTTGTTTTGGCATAGTTTTTTTTAATTTTTTACAGCATTCGCCTGGGGGGCCATCTCATGTAATATTTTTATAGAGCAGGTTGTTACGGACGCGGCAGTATCCAATATGTCTAACTTTTTTATTTTTGGAAAGTTTTACACATTAGATTTATTTTTGAACAGAATAAAATTTATTTTTTGTGTTGCCATTTTCAGAGAGCCATTTTTATTATTTTTCGGGCGATTGTCTCAGGTAGGGTATCATTTTTGCGGGACAAGATGGCGGTTTGATTGGTACCATTTTTTGTTAAATACGCTTTTTTGATCGCCTGCTATTACACTTTTTGTGAGGCAAGAGGGAAAAAAATGGTTGTTTTGGCATAGTTTTTTATTTTTATTTTTTGCAGAATTCGCCTGGGGGGCCATCTCATGTAATATTGTTATAGAGCAGGTTGTTACGGGCGCAGCGGTACCCAATATGTCTAACTTTTTTATTTTTGGAAAGTTTTACACATTAGATTTATTTTTGAACAGAATAAAATCTTTTTTTTTGTGTTGCAATTTTCAGAGAGCCATTTTTTTTTTGGGCGATTGTCTCAGGTAGGGTATCATTTTTGCGGGACAAGATGACGGTTTGATTGGTACCATTTTGAGATAAATACGCCTTTTTGATCGCCTGCTATTACACTTTTTGTGTGGCAAGAGGGAAAAAATGGTTGTTTTGGCATATTTTTTATTTTTTACAGCATTCACCTGGGGGGCCATCTCATGTAATATTTTTATAGAGCAGGTTGTTACGGACGCGGTGGTATCCAATATGTCTAACTTTTTTATTTTTAGAAAGTTTTACACATTAGATTTATTTTTGAACAGAATAAAATCTTTTTTTGTGTTGCCATTTTCAGAGAGCCAATTTTTTTTTTGGGCGATTGTCTCAGGTAGGGTATCATTTTTGCGGGACAAGATGACGGTTTGATTGGTACCATTTTGAGATAAATACGCCTTTTTGATCGCCTGCTATTACACTTTTTGTGAGGCAAGAGGGAAAAAATGGTTGTTTTGGCATAGTTTTTATTTTTTATTTTTTACAGCATTCACCTGGGGGGCCATCTCATGTAATATTTTTATAGAGCAGGTTGTTACGGACGCGGCGGTATCCAATATGTCTAACTTTTTTATTTTTAGAAAGTTTTACACGTTAGATTTATTTTTGAACAGAATAAAATCTTTTTTTGTGTTGCCATTTTCAGAGAGCCATTTTTTTTTATTTTTCGGGCGATTGTCTCAGGTAGGGTATCATTTTTGCGAGACAAGATGACGGTTTGATTGGTACCATTTTTGGTTAAATACGCTTTTTTGATCGCCTGCTATTACACTTTTTGTGAGGCAAGAGGGAAAAAAAATGGTTGTTTTGGCATAGTTTTTTTTAATTTTTTACAGCATTCGCCTGGGGGGCCATCTCATGTAATATTGTTATAGAACAGGTTGTTACGGACGCGGCAGTATCCAATATGTCTAACTTTTTTATTTTTGGAAAGTTTTACACATTAGATTTATTTTTGAACAGAATAAAATCTTTTTTTTGTGTTGCCATTTTCAGAGAGCCATTTTTATTATTTTTCGGGTGATTGTCTCATGTAGGGTATCATTTATGCGGGACAAGATGGCGGTTTGATTGGTACCATTTTTGGTTAAATACGCTTTTTTGATCGCCTGCTATTACACTTTTTGTGAGGCAAGAGGGAAAAAAATGGTTGTTTTGGCATAGTTTTTTATTTTTATTTTTTGCAGCATTCGCCTGGGGGGCCATCTCATGTAATATTGTTATAGAGCAGGTTGTTACAGGCGCAGCGGTACCCAATATGTCTAACTTTTTTATTTTTGGAAAGTTTTACACATTAGATTTATTTTTGAACAGAATAAAATCTTTTTTTGTGTTGCCATTTTCAGAGAGCCATATTTTTTTAATTTTTCGGGCGATTGTCTCAGGTAGGGTATCATTTTTGCGGGATAAGATGACGGTTTGATTGGTACCATTTTGGGATAAATACGCCTTTTTGATCGCCTGCTATTACACTTTTTGTAAGGGAAGGTGACCAAAAAATGTCTGTTTTGACATTTTTTTTTGTTTTTTTTTTACTGCGTTCACCTGGCGGGGTGGATGACGTGATATTTTTATAGAGCCGGTTGATACGGACGCGGCGATACCTAATATGTTTATCTTTCTTTTTTTACCTTTTTTTTACAATTGTTTTTAGCTTTTTTTTTAAAATGGCGTGTTTTTTTTACTTGAAACTTTTATTATTTTTTTTTTAGGAAACTTTATTTTTTAACTTTTTTTTTTACTTCATTTAACTTTTGGGGGTCTGATCCCCTTTACAATGCAGTACAATACTTTTGTATTGTAATGCATTGGCTGTAAGTGTATTACTCAATGTAATACACTTACAGCCTGCTTCCTGTGTGATCCAGGGGGCTCGATCGCACAGGCACGCAGGGATAGCAGCCATGTTGCCTAAGGAAGGCATCAGGCTGCTGTCCGAGCCATCGGGTCCCCGTCACAGCAGCGTGGGGACCCGATGGCCCCCCGCTCCCCATCCTGAACTCCCGCACACCACATGTGCCGTGGTCAGCACTGACCGCGGCACATGAAGGGTTAATGCGCCGGCATCAGTGTTTTCACCAATGCTGGCGCATTCAGCAGGGGTCCGGCACCTCGGCACAGCCAGACCCCCACGGCGCTGGGACTTGTGTCCCGGCTTTTTGCACCGTACATGTACGGCGCTAGGAGTCTAAGGGTTAAAAATGGATATTCTTCCAACGATAACCATTTTGACGGTTTATTCAACATTGTGGTTAGTTGAAAACTCATCATATCACAGCTACTGATCACTTTATACAGAACTTCAGCTAAACCTACTACATCCTCAGGCTTTATGCTCATGACCATCTGCGTTTTATCCCCAATACAGTATGCAAAACAGCATTGTACTATAGATTGTGTCATTCTGTGTGGGTTAAGAATCTATATACGACAACATTCTTACACAATGGTATGCACAACTCCTGCAAAAAAAGGAAGTTACTCCATGTGCATTCTGTTTCTGTATGTCCGTTCCGCAAAAAAATAGAACATGTCCTATTATTGTCTGCATTACGGACAAAGATATTGCTGTTATATTAGAGGCCAGCTGTTCCGTTCTGCAAAATATGGAATGCACACAGACGTAATCCATAGTTTTTGCGGATCTGTTTTTTTCAGACCACAAAATAGATAAGATTGTGTGCATGAGGCCTTAAAGTGGCCCTGGAAAAAAAAACTAAGAGGCCTCGTGTTGTAGGTGGGTCCAGATTGACAAAAGGTAGGGTAACACAAGTAGGCAGGACCACAGAAGTATGAGGGGCCAATAGTACCACAGTGCAGCAAAAAGTACTGCCTCAGCAGAACCAAATACCACAGTGCAACATAAAATACTGCCACCCCAGTCACAATATTCAACTATTCAACTATATCACTGTCCTAAGGACAGCAATACAGTTCAATTCAGGGGGCACCTGAGGCTGCCAGTCAGGTTCATAAGTGCCTGATGATCCTGGCATTAATTAATTCTGAGAGTCTCAGATTGATATGAAACCAGCTGGTGGCTGTGAGGAGGACTCGGGCATTGGCCCACTGGGAAAATTACCTATAGGGTCTATATCCAGTCCACCTTTGGATATGACCATGATTTATGGACTGTGTCAACATATTGCGATAGTTTTTCTGCTATTATATAGAAGAATATTGTATGAAAACGACATCTATTTTGTTAAACCGCATCCTGCTATATTTCTACTTCTGCCCACTCCACATCATTGTTATTTGCTATGCACATATTTAAATTAATTTGCTAAAAATGATCCATATTGAATTACAGCTCAAAGCTAATTACATTTGCGTTTGTTTGTATGTACAGGGAATGTATCAATATTACATTGATTTCTCAGAAAAGGGAAAGCTTCTCCTAACAATTAAAATGTTCTGATTGATCTGTTTTAGAAAGGCCCGCGGGCAAGAGGTTTTTTATCGTATCTATCCTATTTTTCTGGACTTTCATAGGTCATTATTCTGAACTCTAATGGGTATTTTTGTTCTCCACAGTATTTGTCTCTGTTTCTAAATGTCAGCTGGCATATATCTTTGAATTAAGCACCTGAGGCCTGTGTTCTAATTCAGTGATTTTCAACCAGTGTGCCTCCAGCTGTTGCAAAACTACAACTCCCACCATGCCCTTCTGTAGGCTGATAGCTGTAGGCTGCCTGGGCATGATGGGAGTTGTAGTTTTGCAACAGCTGGAGGCACACTGGTTTAAAATCACTTTTCTAATTGACAAGAAAGCATACTATGAATTTTCAATGAATAACAAATTTCAATTGTTCCATAATCTATCTGACCAGGCAAATAACAATGTTCAAATCAGCGATGTATTATGTCCCTACAAGCTTCTAGTTTATAATTATGAGAGACACAGAAATGGACCTCAAAATATCAAATACTTATTTTTTTAAGAAATCAGTTGAATGAACCACATACTACAGACTTCACGTATTAGGATATCAAAAAGATCTAACAAAAATATAAAATAACATACTTTAAGAAACCATTATAGTTTCATAAGGCAACTTTTACAAGGATAGGTCATCAATATCAAATCAAGGGCAGTCTGATGTGCCATCAATATTAAAAACTTGGACACCCCTTTAACTCCTTGACGCTGCAGGTTGTTTTGGCCTTAAGGACTAGGCCATTTTTAGAAAATCTGACATGTCACACTTTATGAGGTGATAACTTTAAAACGCTTTTACTTATCCAGGCCATTCTGAGAATGTTTTCTCGTCACTTATTGTACTTCATGACAGTGGCAAATTTGAGTCAAAATATTTCATTCTTATTTATAAAAAAATACCAGATTTACCAACAAATTTAGAAAAATTTGCAAATTTCCAAATGTCAATTTCTCTACTTTTAAAATACATAGTAATACCTCCAAAAATAGTTATTACTTTACATTCCCTATGTGTCTCCTTCAGGTTTGGATCATTTTCAAAATTACATTTCATTTTTTTGGACGTTAGAAGGCTTAGAAATTTAGAAGCAAATCTTGAAATTGTTCATAAAATTTCCAAAACCCACTTCTTAAGGACCAGTTCAGGTCTAAAGTCACTTTGTGAGGCTTCCATCATAGAAACCACCCAAAAATGACCCCATTTTTAGAAACTACACCCCTCAAGGTATTCAAAACTGATTTTACAAACGTTATTAACCCTTTAGGTGTTCCACAAGAATTAAAGGAAAATGTAGCCAAAATTTCCGAATTTCACTTTTTTGGCAGATTTTCCATATAAATCATTTTATTCTGAGAATAAAGCAAGGGTTAACTGCCAAACAAATCTCAATATTTATTACCCTGATTCTGTAGTTTACAGAAATGCCCCATTTGTGATCGTAAACTGCTGTACAGGCACACGGCAAGGCGCAGAAGGAAAGGAACGCCAGGGCAGATTTCACTGGAAAAATTCTAAGTTGCCATGTCACATTTGATGCACCCCTAGAGTAGGAAACTCCAAAAAACTGATCCCATTTTGGAAACTACGGGATAAGTTGGCAGTTTTGTTAGTACTATTTTAGTGTGCATACGATTTTTTGGTAGCTTTATATTACACTTTTTGTGAGACAAGGTAACAAAAACTAGCAGTTTTGGCATTGTTTTTATTTTTTATTTACAGCATTCATCTGACAGGTTGGATCGTGTGATATTTTTATAGAGCAGGTCGTTACGGACGCGGCAATATCTAATATGTATACTTTTTTAAATTTAAAAAAAAGTTTTACACAATATTTTTGAAGCAAAAAAAATCATGTTTTAGTGTCTCCATAGTCAGAGAGCTGTAGTTTTTTTATTTTTTGGACGATTGTCTCAGGTAGGGGCTCATTTTTCGTGGGATGAGATGACGGTTAGATTGGTACTATTTTTGGGGGCATACGCTTTTTTGGTATTACATTTTTTGTGATGAAATGTGACAAAAAATGGCTTTATTTAGATAGTTTTTTTTTTTTTATTAGTGTTCACCTGAGGGGTGAGATCATGCGATATTTTTGTAGAGCAGGTTGTTACGGACGTGGCGATACCTAACATGTATACTTATTTTTATTTATTTAAGTTTTACACAATAATATCATTTTTGAAACAAAAAAATCATGTTTTAGGCCTCTCACACACGAACGTTGTGTTTTGCGGTCCACAAAAAAAACGGATGCCGTCCGTATGGCATCTGTTTTTTTTGCGGATCCATTGTAACAATGCCTATCCTTGTCCGTTTTGTGGACAAGAATAGGACATGTTCTATTTTTTTCGGGGCTACGGAATGGGCATACGGATGCGGACAGCACACCGTATGCTCTCATTATTTTTTGCGGACCCATAGAAATGAGTGGGTCCGCATTTTTCATGTGAAAAATGCGGATCGGAGCCCACAAAAAGTACTGTCGTGTGAAAGAGGCCTTAGTGTCTCCATAGTCAAAGAGCTATAGTTTTTTTTAAATTCTTGGGCGATTGTCTCAGGTAGGGGCTCATTTTTTGCGGGATCAGATGACGCCTTTTTGATCGCCTGCTATTACACTTTTTATGAGGCAAGGTGACAAAAAATGGCTGTTTTGGTATAGCTTTTTTTTAATAAAATTTTTGCGTACACCTGGCGGGGTGGACCATGTGATGCTTTTATAGAGCCGATCGATACGGACGCGGCGATACCTAATATGTGTACTTTTTCTTTTTTTTTTTACTTTTTTTACTTCATTTGGGGAAAAAGGGCTCTTTTTTAACTCCCTCTTAACCCCATGGTTAAGCTCCCTCCCTCTTAACCCCATGGATGCTGCAGGTGGCTACTGACCGCAGCATCTATGGGGTTAAACAGCTGAAATCGGTGCCTGCACCGATTTCAGCTGTAGCAGCAGAGTTTGAGCTGTAATTACAGCTCACACTCTCTGCTGATGGCAGCGGCTCAGATCGTGATGCGCTGCCATCATAAAATACAAGTGTAGCAGGGACGGCAATGGAGGCATGAGGGGGGGCAATGGAGGCAAGGGGGCGGCAAAGGGGGGGCTCACTTACCCCCGGGGGCACAGTATTCAGGCCAGTTTTCAGGTTGTGATCTCCTGAAACCAGCTTTTTTTCTAAATGGAGCGCACCGATTGGTTAGTCTGCATGGACTAACCAATCGGAGTGCTTGCCGGCAAGGGACCACTCTGATTGGTCCCTTGCCGGCTTCCCCGAGGTCTCTGCTCTCCGGGAGAGCGGAGACTCTGGGGCTGTGACACCTTATAGTGTCACAGTCCCAGTAAGCAGTTTGGACGTCACTGTACGTCCAAATGCTGCAACTTACTTGCATTTTGGACGTACAGTTATGTCCAAATGCGCCAAGGGGTTAAGGGGCACTCTGTATTCCTGATGGGTAGTTCAGGGCTTTAAAACCCCCTTTAATGTATATTTACTGGATTAATTTGGCTGCTGAGTGATAAGGTATCTGAATGTCAGGGACAATAGTGTCTTTCACTACTTCTGTCTCTGAAATACACAGTGCTCGGTGAGTGGTCATATGATCTCCAGAATGCTGGTACTAAACCCTAACTAAACCCAACCCACTGCAACAGGGCAGATTTCCTTAGTTACAGTGGAAAATCTATAGTTAATAATAATAGTAATAATGATAATAACAATAAAGACCACTAACTCCTTTTCTGACATTTGAGAAAACAGTCCATGTAAATAAAAAAAAATTGTAAAAGAAAAAAAATAATGAAACCAATAAATACTGTACACATAAAATAGTCCATCCTACAAAAAATGCTCCCTCGTCAATACTTGTTGTACCCCTCTTTTTAATATTTATTATATGTTTTTACTTTTTATCAAAGATTTTAAATAAACAAATACAATTGGTTTTACAATGTTAAGAAAAGAAACTTACATTGTTCATGAAAACGCCACTGCAAAACTTACAATATATCACTAGCCCATCAAATAAGAAAGTTAAACTAATACATGCTAAAATGGTGTCTGGTCCTGAAGACTCAAAATACTCTTGAACAAACTAGGGTACAGCCACGTGTTCAGGTTTCTTGATGCCGTTTTGGAAGCTATAACCAGGAACGAATTAAGAAAAGAGGAGTATATGTCCTTTATTTGTTTGTTCCTTTTATGATCCACTTCTGATTTTTGTTTCCAAAACTGCATCAGAAAACCTGACCATGTAGCCATACCTTTAGAAATGAAATTTCTACAGGTCAATTTTCACCTGACAGGAAAAAAAAAACAGAAAACATTTTGATACAGCAACTGAATTGCACAGTGATGGTACTTTATGTTATTACTGAGCCCTGTGATTGCTGTTGTAGTGTATAGCAGCAACCACAGGGAAGACACAGCAGCATAGCACTACTGCAGTCACCCATAGATTTGATATTATTAGCTTTCTCTGTGACAACATTGGGGTCCTTTAACTTGTTTGCAACAATGGGGATCTCAATAGCAGTCGAGGGCTTTACAAAGGACCCCAGGACTGCCATGGCTATATCACATCTGTTTATTACTAAGAGACAATAATATACTGAATATAGTATAAATAATCTGCAGATTTTGCTACAGTATATATTCCCTAGCAGAACTAAAAAAATAAAGGTTAATAAAGCTTATAAAAACTTTTCCCCCAGAAAAGGTGCAAAAGCGTATACTGTATATGGAATCATTATAATCATAATGACCCATATAATTACCAATGAAAGAGCAGAATAACTGCTTTTTGTTCCATTCCCCAAAACACTTTCATAAAATATAACACTTTATATGTACCCCTATATTGGTTCTATCATGAATTGTGACTAATTACCCAAAAACCAAGCCCTTATATGTCCATATCAATGGACGAATAAAAATGTTATAGCTCTTGGAAAGCTGCAAATTAAAACTGTTTTTTTTCCATGAAATGTGCTATGATTATTCAAAAGTAGTAGAAACATTAAGGAAAACTATAGATATTTTATATCACTATAATAATACTGACCAACAGAAATAAAATGAACTTTATTTCTGCTGCATTGTGAATGGCATAAATGTAAAATGTAAAACAACTATTGTCTCAAAAAATCATAAAAGTTAGTCAAAAGTTTATATGTACTGCCAATATTTGTAAAAATATGACTCATCCTGTAAAAAACAGGCCCCAATATGGTTACAATAATGCTAATAAAAAAATGTATGGCGTTTGAAATGCAGTAACATAAAAACATTTTTTCCCCATGAAATGTGCTATTATTGCACAAAAGTAGATAAAGGAAACGTGAAGTAATACGGTTTGTCTGTAGTTTGTAACCATAAAGAGTCCTAACAGATTTCAATAGGATCTATAGACATGTAGCATAAAAATATTAATCAGACTATTTGAGGATTTGCTTTCTATTATAAATGAAATGGAGAAATAAAAATGGCTGCAACATTATACATACTATATAATGAGTGATATTGTAGCTATCTGTAAACCTAAACCTTAAAAGGGTTTTTTTATCTGAGACAAAGGGGGCATATTACTATTTTCATTGAGCCCATAGAAGTGAATGGGAGCGATGGTCGTGCATGCGCTCCCATTCACTTCTATGAAGAGAGCGCTTGGTGGTGGCCAGACCGGAGTCCTCCAGCCACCACTTTGTCCACTTCATTCTTTATAGGTGTAGGTCCCAGAGGTGGGGCCCACACCTATCAGACAATTGGGGTGTATCCAAGCGACATGCTACCATTGTCTCAGATGAGAAAACCCCTTTAATATTTGTTCCTCAGTAGAGGAACAATACCACATGCAGCTTAAAGAGGACCTTTCACCACTCCTAACATGCCTGTTTTAATATCTCCATGCATTCCCCATGTAATAACAATTCTGGATCATCTATTCTTATGTCTCTATGTTGTGCCATTCTTTTATTATTTGCACTAGAAGTTATGAATGAATTGCTATTTTCCTGCAGTAAGGGTACAGAGGGGGGGGGTGACCAGTTGGGGGGGGGTGTCCCTGCACAGACTAACTCTATCCAATCAGTGCTGCCATGTTCAGACTGTGCAGGTACACACCCCCAACTGGTCACCTCCCCTCTGTTCCCTTACTGCAGACAAATAGCAATTCATTCATAACTTCTAGTGCAAATAATAAAAGAATGGCACAGCATAGAGACATAAGAATAGATGATCCAGAATTGTTATTACATGGGGAGTGAATGAAGCTATTAAAACAGGCATGTCAGGAGTGGTGAAAGGTCCTCTTTAAGCCTTCTGCATGCACTGCCTTTTTATATTCAGGGTTTGGAGTGTGCTTTTTGCAAGTACTGTGACCTATTTGCACCATTTTTATTCCCTTGTCATCCATGAAAAATGTGATGAGACTTGGGTATTCCAGGATTTTAATATTGCTGGCTTATCCTCAAAAGAGGCCAACAATATCAGATCAGCAGGGGTCCAACACCCTGCATCCCTGCAAATTAGTAGTTTCAGAGCAGCCTTGGTGCCAGACTAGGAGCTGGAACTATAGAGCTGCACAATGGACATATCTGGTAATGGCAGCATTGCTTCAATTAAAGTGAATGGGGGCAGTGCTATAGTTAAAAGAGCCATTCACTACACAGTGGACAGAGCTGGATAATTCTGGCATTGACTTTCGATGCTGGCGCTATTCTTAAACAGCTTATCAGCGGCGGGGTGGGTTGTTGCCAATAGGTTATTGAAAGCTTATCCTCAGAACAGGCCATAAATATTTAAATTCTGGGAGGCTGTTATTTTTTTCCTTGATAATACTAGAATACTTTAGATACTTTTAAAGGGAATCTGTCACCGTTTTTCTGCTGCCGTCACTTTTAAATCCTAACAGCTCCAACTTAAGCCAATAAGTCCCCATACTAATGGGCTCACAGCTCCCACTTGCCTTTGATTGACATGTTTTTTTAAAATTGAATCAACAGCAGGTGGGTGGTGGTGGAGTTGTTCAATACAAGATTTTGACAAAACGGCTGGGTCAATTGAAAAAAGTGACACCACATTTTCCTAAGTGTATCTGTCACTTGTTTATGCTTCCTTTATGCCCCTTTCACACGAGCGGGAGACTCGCATGTCTCCCGCAACGCATCTACAGGGCTGGACTCCTGCACTGACTGGGATCGCAGAGCATTATATGCGATCCCTGTCCGTGCCGAGTCCAGCCCTGTAGATGCGTTGCGGGAGACATGCGAGTCTCCCGCTCGTGTGAAAGGGGCATTAGGCTACTTTCACACTTGCGTTGTGGTTTTCCGGTATTGAGATCCGGCAGAGGATCTCAATACCGGAAAAAAACTGATCAGTTTTGTCCCCATGCATTCTGATTAGAAAGAGATCTGTTCAGGATGCATCAGGATGTTTTCAGTTCAGGCAGCTTTCAGTTTTGTAAGCGGACACAAAACCGCAGCAAGCTGTAATTTTGTGTCTGGTCATGAAAACTGAAAGAAACTGATCAGGTACTGAAACCAATGTAAGGCCTTGTTCACACATCAGTTATTTGATCAGTTATTTCCATCAGTTTTTGTGAGCCAAAACCAGGAGTGGAGGCTACTCAGAGATTAGGTATATTGGAAAGATCTGCACCTATCCTGTGTTACCTGTGAACCTGCAACTGGTTTTGGCTCACAATAACTGATGGAAATAACTGATCAAATAACTGACGTGTGAACAAGGCCTAAGTCAACGGTGACGGATCAGTTTTTTTAGGAGACTAAGGCTAGTTTCACACCTGCGGCATCGGACTCCGGCAGGCTGTTCCGGCAGGTGAACAGCCCGCCGGATCCGTGCTACCGCAGGTGCACGTGTAGGGCCGGAACTACGCTATGGATCCGGCTGTAGCACGGCAACCCCTGCCGAGAGGCGGCTGGAACAAAAGTGCGTAGTTTTGTACATGTCGTAGTTTTGTTCCGGTGGCCTCTCGGCAGGGTTTGCCGTGCTGCAGCCGGATCCGTGGCCTGCCCCCATTACAGTCAATGGGGCCGGAGCATAGTTCCGGCCCCATACGTGCACCTGCGGCAGCACGGATCCGGCGGGATGTTCACCTGCCGGAACAGCCTGCCGGAGTTTGATGCCGCAGGTGTGAAAGTACCCTAAAAAACCGGATCCATCACCCATTGACTTTCAATGTATTTAATGCCTGATCCGTTTTTTCCATTTTGATACCACACAACTGCATTCTAACAGAACAGATGCATCCTGATGTGCAAAATCAAAACGGATCAGTTTAATTCAGATATAGAGATCCTCTGCCGGATCTCAGTACCTGAATTAACAACACAAGTGTGAAAGTAGCCATAGTTAGGACACTATAAAACTTGTGACAGATTCCCTTTAACTGACAGTAATAGATTTCAATGTGAAGATAACTCAAACAAACATTTTTTGTCACTTAGGTGAGATGGAAGAACTGGAGACTTTGTGGCTTACTGGCATTTGTCACAATGAGAAAAATGAAGTTATGAGCAGTCAGTTGGATATTGACAACATGGCCGGTGTCTTCTACATGCTGGCAGCTGCCATGGCCTTGAGTCTTATAACGTTTGTTTGGGAACATTTATTTTACTGGAAACTCAGATTCTGTTTTACTGGTGTTTGTTCAGGAAAACCAGGACTGCTATTCTCAATAAGTAGGGTAAGTCATATAAATGATAATAGAATCATAGTCCTTGTAATAGTAGATAAATCTGTTCACCTTAAACTATCGTAGAATATAAACAGGTTCTGTCATTGACAATGAAATATTTGAATTGTTGTATAACTATACTACTCTGTTAATAGATAAGATTCATTTAGAAAATTTGGTCTGTAAAGCTAGCATGCACATGAGGGACTTGTACAATGCCCCTCAATAGCAGATGTTGAAGCTAAAGTCGATTTGGGCATGTTAAACTTCCCTAATCATTTTTCCTCTGTGGACTTAATCTGTTGCCAACGTGCTTAGCAGTGGCTTATTTCTCCCGCCACATAGAAATATGTAGACATGCAAGCTCAGGTGAATCCCTCCACGTATAAATGTGTAAACATACAAGCTCTGCTAAATGAGCATGGTTATTGTGTAGTGTGCAGAAATAAATGTCAGCCAAACAAGTCTTTAGTGGTATTCTACATCAGGTGACATCATTAGTTGAGTTACAAATGTTATAAAGTTTAGTAGATGTTTGTATTATAGCTCATTGTAGGAATACAAAGGTTGATCTACATAAAATGCTTCCATAGATCTCTTTCATCAACAATTAAAAAAGTATGACTACTGTATAACACAGCTCAAATTGTCATGTAGCATATACAGTAGTAGGAATAAAAATTAATATGTTGTTGCTTATTTCTTCTAGGGCATTTACAGCTGCATTCATGGCGTTCACATAGAAGAGAAAAGAAAATCTTTAGATTTCAGCTTTACTGCTTCCCAAACGAATATGTTAAAATTGTTGCGATCATCTAAAAACATGGCTAATTTGACTAATTTGAACCCTTCTCAATGCAATTCACCAAAAAGGACATCGGATTATATTCACAGAGGTTCACTGCTAATGGACATGGTTCTAGACAAAGGGAACTTAATCTATTCGGATAATAGACCGTTCCAACAAAAAGAGATATATGCAGAAAATACACATGATCTCTCCATGTTAGCTAGTAATCTCCATAAAGACAACCTTAACAATTATGTGTTCCAAGGCCAACATCCACTCACTCTTAATGAATCCAATCCCAATACCGTTGAGGTTGCTGTCAGTGCAGAGCCAAAGATGAATTCTAGGCCAAGACAACTTTGGAAGAAGTCAGTAGAAACGTTGAGGCAAAATCAAGGTTCAATTAATGAAAATGGTACTGATGAGCCCAAGTTATCAAGTAAAAACCAACGCTTCCTCCCTGAAGATGGACACTTTTCTGATGCTTCAGAGACATCAAGTAGAGCAACTTGTCATGTAGACCATGAAAATAATACCAAACATCACAAAAGTAAAGACAACTTAAAAAAGCGATCTGGATCTAAATTCCCTAGAGACTGTAGTGAAGTTGAGTTGTCCTACTTAAACACCAAACAAGGATCCATTCGTGAAAAAATTTACACAATTGATGCTGACAAGGAACCCAATTTCTTGATAGAGCAGCCCCAGTATGGTGAAAATGCCCCTGTTCAAGAGGAAGGAGATTATCCTGAAGTATACCAAGATCACAATGACAATTACAGAAAGTCTGAACCCTCCCTACATGGGAATAGGACTCCCATACATAATGACAATAGTCTTCCAAATAATGACATACAATATAAGCTGTTTACTAAACACTATAGTGTAAAGGAAAAAAATGCACCTATGACTGAAGCCAATGACAGATATAGACAAAATTCTACACATTGCAGAAGCTGTCTTTCTAATGTGCCCAGTTATACCAGTCACTTTTCTGCCAGGTCACCATACAAGTGTGACGATTGCCTACATATAGGAAATCTATATGATATTGATGAAGATCAAATGCTACATGAGGCTCCCAACTCTATGCATTCTGAAGCTGTTTATGAGCACAACTGGATTGACAACAATGCTCTACAATTTCAGAAGAAAAACAAGTTGCGAATTCACAGGCAGCATTCCTGTGACAACATAAATAAGTCCAGAGAGGCTGACGCTGGAAGGCAATCCCGTAGTATAAGTTTGAAAGACAAAGAACGATATCTAGAAGAAAGCCCCTTTGCTAATATTCTTATTGTCCCCCATGAAAAACTATTGGGAAATAAGACTCCACTTTTTACACAATCTTTAAAGGAAAACAAGAGGAGCAAGTCCCTTTATCCTGACATTACTTCTGAAAACCCATTTCTGCATCCTTTTCATGAGAACCAAAAACTGAGTCATGGACGGAGCTCTTCGGACATATACAAACAATCCTCAACATCAAAATCAAGAAATGATAATTATTTAAGATCATCAATAAAATCCACTACTTCATACTCCTTGAGAGATGGACGAATACCCAATGACATGTGTGTTTCAGAGTATGTTATGCCTTATGTCTCAAGCAAGAATAGTCTGTACCCAACTCCAAGGGTTGTAGATTCCTGCAGCAATAGACGTGTATTTAAGAAAATGCCTAGCATTGAATCAGATGTTTAAAATGTATGTATGTATGTATGTACCACATGTTATGTTAAAGCCTGAAAATATAGTGTAGCTGCCAACACTTTAGAGGTAACCATTAGAAGAATAATTTAGAAGAGCAGTAAAGGTTTTTGCTTACATTCATTTCTGTAGGGCTTCCAGGTGTCTCAGTTTACATAAGGAATTTATAGTTTTGTCATTGTATTTGCCCAATTTCATTTTTGGTACAATGGCATGATGCCTGTCTCACCTGTACTGTAAGAAGTTCAAAATGGCATTTTAATTGTATTAAAAAACACATAGAAAAAAAAAACTGTTGAAACCCTCAAGATGAAAATAAGAAAATCTCACAAAAACTTTTGCTGAGGGCATCATTACGGTAGGATAAGATAAGCCATCGGAAAGAAAGATATAGCCTGCTTTAATATCGGCAGCTATAAATTTAATGTACTTTGCAATTTATGCCACTGGTATACTACACTAGACAGACCTCCATATGATGTTATTTGTCATCTAATCTTTTTTACTAGCAATTGAAGCAATATCGTATGCATGTAGTTTGACACAAAAATGTTTTATGTAAGAATGCATTCACACAGTCACAAGGTGATGAGTAAAATCAACTTTTCCATCTTAATAAAAACAGCATTTTAAGTTTATCGACCATAATCTTCAGATAATGTGTACTAAAATAGACTGAAAGAGTTATGTTCACAAGCGTTAATCTGAGGATTATTACAGATCAATGTCAGTACCTTTATTTTGATATTATAGATTATAGGTTGCGATGATAAATTCACAGTTAAATTTCTTTGATTTAGTAATTATCACAACTAATTATGTAATAAAATGATAAAAGAAATCTCATGCCAGTGTCATGTTCCACAACTTAAGCATCTCACCGTAGCCTAGGATATCACAAGTATTCCATACTGGTACCTTATGTATATATTTATATAAAGATATGTACAGTATATATATATATATATATATATATATATATATATATATATAATGCTGAAACTCCTGCCACACTTGTAGATATATTGGTTCAGTGCATAGCTATATACACTGTATATAGATATCAGTACAGATGTAGCACAGTATAGTGAATTTACTTGAGTGTATTAATTTCTCATTGATACCGAAATTAACCTCTTGAACATTTTTCTCTTATATCTTCTGGAATAATTTGTCATTTTTCTTTTTTATCAGACTTGTATATGTTCATATGCACATTTTTGGTGCATGGTATAGTAGTTTGCTATTTCTGCATGTCTTCATGTAAACTACACAAAAAGATAAGGTACAATACAGTGAGACGTGCAAATTACAAAAAAAGGTCTTATAAACCAGAGTGTAAAAAACAGATGCCTAAATGTTGCCCAAGTGTATAAAGTTCAAATGCTTGATTTTGGATTATCCTTAAATGTGTGTTTCGGGATTATATAATTCAAGGACATTCTGAAAGTCCAAAATAACTATATTAATGATAATTTTTTTTTGAGGGTCTTCTTTGAAAAACATAGGGAAAACAACTATTCTTTATAGGTACCAAGGTTGTGTGCAAGTCTATCTAGAGGAACATTTTTAGCATAAATCCCATTTGTGTTGAAAAGTATATATATATTTACAGATGTAATATATACAAAATGTATTTTTATTATGTTCGTTCGCCTTCATTGTTCGTCTCTACTCTTTCATTATTAATAACACTAGAACAGTGAAGATGGATTACATTGGAGGGTCTATGGGTGCCAGAGGCTTTATTTTATTACATTTTTGTTAAAGGGTTTCTGTCATCAGAATTTAGCATTGCAAACCGAATGTCATTTGCAATGCACAAAGGACACCTGATGACAGATATGTTAATTTTATAGTTTTCGGCAGCGTAGTTTTTGAGAAAATTGTGTTTTTTAAATATGTAAATGAGATTCCCTAGGTGCAGGGGGCATTAACCCTGCACCTAGCTGCGGCGTAATTCCTCCTCTTACCCCTCCTCCGTTCCGGTGATTGACAGGGCCAGGCAGCTAGCTCTTTCGGCTGCCAGCTCTGTCCGAGTCCGAAATCCCGCGCCTGCGCATTGCGATCACCAATGCGGGTGCATTGAGGAAGACGGGATCCGGGCGGCCGGCGGCTCTGAATGCGCCCGCATTGGTGATCGCAATGCGCAGGATTTCAGACTCGGACAGGGCCGGCAGCAGAAAGAGCTAGCTGCCTGGCCCTGGCAATCACCGGAACGGAGGAGGGGTAAGAGGAGGAATTACGCCGCAACTAGGTGCAGGGTTAACGCCCCCTGCACCTAGGGAAGCTCATTTACATATTTAAAAGACGCAATTTTCTCAAAAACTACGCTACAGAAAACTAGAAAATTAACATATCTGTCATCAGGTGTCATTTGCGCATTGCAAATGACACTCGGTTTGCAATGCTAAATTCTGATGACAGAAACCCTTTAAAGGGGTTTCCAAGATTTAACAAAAGACACAGAGAAGAGGGCTGAATAAGATAAAGAAAAAGCCTTACTTCTGAGCTGCTGCTGCTAACCATGGCATTCCTGTCTGACTGGGCCTCCAGCAGTCACAAGTTCTTTATTGTACACATGACCGATGCAGCCAATCATTGGCCTCAGCGTCCATATGTGCCTTTTTGGTACATGAATGCCGAGGCCAGTAATTGGCAGCAGAAGTCACATGACTGATGGGGAGCATGTGACTGTTCACCAGCGGGAGGTTAAGAGCACCAGTGTCCTCAGCAGTTCTAGAGCAGTGGAGTGTAGGATTAGGCCTTCTGCTCTGAGCCTATTTTAAAAAAATCTTAAAAACGCCTTTAATGATTAGGAAATAGAGACAGTTTGAAGCCCAACATATACAGACAAAAACAGACAAGGCAACCTTTCCCATGTCCTTATCACAATCCAGCAGTAATTTTGGACTATGAAAATAATAGTCCAAATTGATTCTCAGTTCCTTTATCTGCTATCTAATAAACAGTTTGAAGTTGCTGTCTGCTTTTAAGGTGGCAGTGAGCTCCGTTACCTACTGGAGCCATGTGAAGTTACCATCTCTGAACCTCATGTACTTAAGTGAACAATCTATTAATTTAGTAATACATATATTGTGTTAATTACACAAAACTTAAATATAGAAAACAGGCAAAAAATAATCCAAAAGAAATTAAATTGGTCATTTTGTGAAAACTGAAACTGTCCTCAGTTTCACACTTCTGTATGCATGAAAAAACTTGTGCAAAAATAATATGCAAATCAAGTGGTTTTAAACAGTGAACAATCACATCATTGTTTTTATACAGTAGCTTACACTTAGACAATTCTATTTTTGTGCTATGGGAACCTCTTCCATTTTTGTTATAAATGAGACTGTGTTATAATAAATGAAACCTTCTGTTCCCATTTTAAATATGTAGTCACCACCAGAAAAGTATAAGTTCATCCACCCATAAGATGGTGTTATGTCTACATCTGCATTTTTTGACCAATCTCTAGGACTCAATGCATGCGTGCATGATGCCGATTAGGCATGACTTGAAAATGTAAACTACAATGATGTAGCCACAATTTTCACAGTAATTCAAACCTTCTTAGCAATAAAGCGATAAAATTATTTCCAAAGGTGGAATATAAGGTACCTTTAAATTACATACTGTGTATGGGTTCTGATTTGAATATCAATTATTAGCACATTAGGAATTGGTGACATTACTAAACCGTGTTTTAACTTTTTCACTGATCATTAGTGAATTCATAGAGGACATTCTGATGAATTCCAGTTTTCCTGCAATGTGCCTCCCTCAATGCTGTCACTGGGGCTCATTCCGTTTAGCATTAAAGGGTTATTCCCATCTTGGAAATGGGGGCATATCGCTAGGATATGCCCGCATTGTCCTATAGGTGTGGGTCCCACCGCTGGGACCCGCACTTATATCGAGAACGGGGCCCCGAAAGTGAAGGAGGGTGTACCGCGCATGTGCAGGCACCCTCCATTCATTTGTTTGGGGCCTCCGAAAATAGCCGAGCGCTGGCTCGGCTATTTCCGTCGGCTCTATACAAATGAATGGGAGCTGGGCCGCGCATGCACAGTGTGCTCCCATTCATTTCTATGGAGCCAACGGAAATAGCCGAGCCGGTGCTCGGCTATTTTCGGCGGCCCCATACAAATGAATGGAGGGTGGCCGCGCATGCGCGGTGTGCCCACCTTCACTTTCAGGGCCCCGTTCTCGATATAGGTGCGGGTCCCACCACTGGGACCCGCACCTATAGGACAATGGGGGCATATCCTAGCGAATAAACATGCAGGGAAGCCTGGGGTACTTCCTGCCATGACCTACTACCTTTTCTATGTGTCTAGGAGTGATTGGCTGCCTGCATCAGTTGACGTGCTTATTATATATATGCGTACGCCTGGGGCTCGAATCACACACCTTGTGGTTTTAGGAGAGGGAAAGAGTGTGCGTGGGATAGCGTAAGCGTACAAAATAGGAGAATAGTCGTTTCTATTAGGCAGGAAACTGTATTTGTAATGGTTTCACTGTCTTGAATTCATACGCAACAGCGTATAGAGTAAATTTTACGTAGCAATAGCCTACGCTTTATCAGACAAGGTCCTGTCGCTCCTTGCACTGTCTCTGCCTGCTCCATGCATGCTGCCCCTGCTGTTCCCTATCCATTTCTGTGGTGTTTCCATCACTTTCAGAGGTTTTCAGGTGTTTAGGCAACCTTGGGTCCCCTGCAAAAATGCTCATCTCCCATTGACTGCAATAGGGTTCATTATTCGGTACGAATATACGAACTTTTGGAAAAGTTCGTACCGAGTACCGAGCACACGAGCATTTTAATATTCGCTCATCTCTAATATTCGCTCATCTGTAATAAAAAATATTTTAAAAGATTGTTCCACTATAAAAAAACACATATGAAGTAAAGTTAACCTATATATAATTCTAAATGGTCTCTAAAAAATCTTTTGTTGCTTCAAAATGTTTTATTTTCTTTTTCATACACATACATTTAAAATAAATAAATCATTATAATACCAATATTAAAATAAATCATTCCCCTCAAAATAAAAACTCTTCCTTGTTAAAAAATGAATCCTTCTTATTTCATTATTATTTAATTTCCAGGCTCCTGATGTTGATGACCTATCGCCATGATAGGTCATTAATATCCAATTGGTTTGGGTCCAACACCCTGTACTACCACTAATCAACTATTCTATACATCCTTTGCTGCTAGAACTAGCACTGTAAATAGAACAGGAAGCACAGCTCCATTCAAAGTGTAGTGGCCATGCCGGGTACTACAGCTCAGCTCCCATTCACTTCAGTGGCAGCTGAGCTGCAGTAATTTATAATGACCACTACGCTTTGAATGAAGCTGTGCTTCCTGCTCCATTCACAGTGCTAGGTCTAGCATCAGAGGCTGCAAAGAAGCTGATTGGTGAGGGTGTGGGGTGTCGAACCGTCACTGATTGGATATCAATAACCTATCTTGAGGAGTCTGGAAAACCCCTTTGAGAAATTAAACCAATGATCCCAAATCTTTGGCAAGCTATCTCTTCTATCAAATCTTGAATCCGCTTCAATTTTGTTCTCCACATAAAATATTAGCTATCCATCCTAACACTGGTTGTATTGACTGATTACATTTTTTCCCCCAATTTTGTAGCTAAATAGACTAAAGAGACCATCATATTCTTTACTGACCATCCACTGGGTTTCACCTAAAATAAATCTTAAATTGCTCCATCCTTTTCCTAAATACTCAAATATTCACATCCAAATTTTTTTTCCAAAATGTTTTGTACCACTGGACATAATCATTACATGCGTGTTATGGAACCTAATTCTCCACAAACTACAAACTCCAAACCACTTGTCCTCATAATTTGCATTGTTTTCGTAAATTTTGTGGTGTCAAATATGCACAGTGTAATATTTTACAGATGTTTGTAATAATGAGCAGTGACTATCTACCCTTAAAAAATCTGTGAAAACTATAAATAAATAAATAAAATACCAGTAAGTAAAATAAAATAGGTGTTCTGGGTGTTGAGATTCAGAAGTCCAAAAAGTCCTTGAGTAGCTAAGCATGTCATTCTGATTTCACTTTGTTCAGAGAAACCTAGAGGAGAACAGTTAGTGAACAATCTAAAATGATAGAATACTTTGCCCTACTCCAAGTTTTTGCAAGGGAGGTATAAGAGTTGGTGTGCCCTAAGAGAAAAATTGTGTTTTTCTACGATAATTACGGTAGGTTGAGAATCATTGCACTAATCAAAGGTCTAATTTTCCCATGTTAGGATTAATTACAACAACAAAAAAATCTGAAGAAGAAACATACTCGTCAAATGTTATTTTAAATAAGCCCATATGTTGTGTTCTCACAGCTACAAATTCAGCTTGCAAAATGGATGCCAATGAAAGTTATAATATATGGTTGAATAAATCTGACCAATCTGAATTACACGTGTATGTCCTGAAATCTATACTTCTATGTAGCATCTCTGTTTATGTAAATATATATATATATATTTATTGTAGCCCCTTGCTAATGATTACTCAGGGCTGTATAGTAATTTCATATTCCTCTCTTCTTTTTTTAAGTTTTCTTTTGATTCCATTCATAATTTTTTTTCATGTACAGAGCACAGTGAGTTTCTGCTTCATCTACTGTGAATATTTGTGACAGCTAGGATTTTACAATCCATTGAAGCCACAGATTTTATGTAGTCTAATACGGAATGCAGATCATTTATTTGCATGGTATTAAATTTTATCCATTTCATTTATTATCTTCTTTTAAAGCAACAACTACTGTGTATGATCATGAAGCATTAATAGCTGTATTAAAAGAATACTTTACATCTAGAACGTATTCTATATACTCTGTGTTAGTTTGGGCACTAACTCCTTTTAGTATTATTCTATACTTGTATACACTACAGGTTATTATTATCATTCATTAGAAAATGTAAATTTACCCACTGAACTCACAAATTGATTATTGTTTATTACCATATTTTATAATAAACAGTTTGCAAACATCTAAAAAGTTTTATTGTATGTGTGTAAAATGGCGCCGTTTCTACTTACAATTATTTAACTAATAGAAATATGTTATGATTCACTTCCAAAATACTGATGTTTCCAAGGGTTAAAAACCAGGGGTGTATATATAAGAAGTGCAGAAGTAGCAGTTTCATCAGGGCTCTGGTACAGTAGTGAGGTACCGTTCAAGCCCCTATGACCCCTAAGACCTGAGATTGGCAACACTTGTCACCAGACTGAAAGGAGGCATACAAAGAGGAGAGGCAAGACCGCGGACAGATGAGTCTTCATTTTTTTTTCTGGTCCAGACCAATGGTGGTTATGTCTGGTAGGCCAGACAACCCCTTTAAGTCTACGTCCAGAAAGTGACAATTTGGGCATATTTTAGCATTTGTATTATTGCCTCAACAGCTGGACCTCCTGCCATTCTATTGAACCATACCTAGATTACCATAAGATTCTATAGTGATCTACATAGAATGGCCCCTTTATTAAAGACACCATCTAGTAGCTTATTGGACCTCATTTGGCCTTCCAACTGTCCAAACTTTCATCTTCAGGTATCAGAGGACCCAGGATGTGCCGAGAAAACATTACCCACACTATTACCCCACTTCTACAAGCCTGAACTGTTAATTCAAATCCAGATCTACTGCCATAAGCATGGTGCAACAGAAATCTGGTGATGAATCTTGACATGACATCCTCCGCTGACCCTTTTCATCAACAAGTTGATTACACCATTCTTGGTATACTCTTGACACCGTTGCATAAGAAAGCACTATCACAATGGCAGATTTTTAAATCCTGCCCTAAGCTAGTCTAGCACTGTTGATCATGCTTCATTTGAAAATGTTCAAAGTCCTCAATTTTTTCCATTTCAATACGAATTCACACTGAAACTGAGATATGGAAAACTCGCTCACTTGATTTTATGCTGCATTCCAGGGTCAGATGTCTAATTTCCATAGACAAAAGCTAATATTTTGAAAGAATAAATGTCTGGTTAGTGTAACTGTGGAGTTCTGGGTATTGTGGCTATAACACAGATGTTGAAATGCACCCAAATTATTGGCATTCTAAAGCATTTTTTGAGGATTTATATATTACACACTGACAAAGATGATTGTGTTGCATCAAGTAAAGGACTCCTGCTCTTTGCTGCCCTCACTGAGGGCAACACGGTGTACTAACAGACCCACTGATTTTAGTGGTCTATCACTTCTGTCATGGCAGTCTGCTCCCGACCTCCTCCCCACCTCTGGTTGATGATTGACAGATTTCTTTCCTGTTCATAACAGAGGCGGGAGTGGGTAGGTATAGTGAGTCTCATCAGACTCATCTCCCTTGCAGCGCTGGCATGAATGTCAGTATGAGGGCTTTTTTTTCTTGCATGACAAGCTGCACTTTCTAATGGCACCATTTAATATTGCAAAGAAGCTGGAAACAAATTCCAAATGGTGTGAAATTGGAAAAAATGTGATTGCACCATAGTTTTATGGATTTTGTTTTCACAGCAATCCCTATTTGGTAAAACTGACCTGTTCTGTTAATTATCTGGGTAAGTACACTTACAGCAATACTATATTTGTATAGTTGTTCGTGTGTTTTAATTAAAAAAAATAGACATTTTAAAAAAAATTATTTTTGGTTTGCATAACTTTTTTATATTTGTGTCTGTGGAGATTTTTTTGGGGCCACATTTTTGCAGGGTAATTTGTAGTTTTCATTGATACATTTTTGAAGTGTGTGTGCCTTTTTATTCAAGTTTTTGTGGAGTTGAAGAGACGAAAAAACTGCTAATCGATCATTTATATATTTTTTCGATTATGACATTCACCATATGGAATAAATACATTTATATTTCAATACTTTGGGTGTTTTAGGACGTGGCAGTGACTATAGTTCATTTTTATTATCAGGAAAGGAGGTGAATTGAATTTTTATATTTTTAAAAACTTTTGTTTGCAATAAATAATAAGCACCCTTAGGGTATTTGAACAAGAGATCATTAGATTGTTTGCCCAATAAACTGCAATAAATTATCAATGTTTATCATAAAAATTGTGATTTACACAATAGGTATCTTGGGGGCTGATTAGCATGGAAAAGAGCCACATACAGTATACGTTAATTAAACCTTTTATGTTTTCAGGATGTCAATTCAATGAATATCTCCCTCACCATTTTGATTCCAGTATTATATTCTCTCTAAAAACTGGTTGAACACCAGTATACAATATTGTTTTATTGCTTGGGCACGATATGTGTAATACGATATGTGTTGCGTGAGAGTGTAATACAGTCTGTGCTCACTATGCGTGACTAACATCTCTGTGGTATATTGCTTAGAGTACGGAACAAAAAAGTTAGTAAATTTTGTACAAAAGAAAATACAGGGTGGTACAAAAGTAGGGATACACCTGAATAATTGGAAATTGGTGGCTGGGAATGCCACACTGTGTGTGGACTGTTACTAAGGGGAAGGGGGCAAATCTGTGAGGGGCACTGTCCAACAAGGTGGCCATTTTGAAAGCTTGGAACTAAGTCGATATTTTTAAAGGTGTACTGTATGTGACATACAGTGCCTTGCGAAAGTATTCGGTCCCTGGAACTTTTCAACCTTTTGCCACATTTCAGGCTTCAAACAAAAAGATATAACATTTAAAATTTTTGGTGAAGAATCAACAACAAGTGGGTCACAATTGTGAAGTGGAACAAAGTGTATTGGATCATTTAAACTTTTTTTGTAATAATAAAACTGAAAAGTGCGTGCAAAATTATTCGGCCCCCTTGCATTAATACTTTGTTGCACCACCTTTTGCTGCGATTACAGCTGCAAGTCGCTTGGGGTATGTCTCTATCAGTTTTGCACATCTAGAGACTGAAATTCTTGCCCATTCTTCCTTGCAAAACAACTCGAGCTCTTTGAGGTTGGATGGAGAGCGTTTGTGAACAGCAGTTTTCAGCTCTTTCCACATATTCTCAATTGGATTCAGGTCTGTACTTTGACTTGGCCATTCTAAGACCTGGATACGTTTATTTTTGAACCATTCCATTGTAGATTTTGCTTTATGTTTGGGATCATTGTCTTGTTGGAAGATAAATCTTTGTCCTAGTCTCAGGTCTTTTGCAGACTCCAACAGGTTTTCATCCAGAATGGTCCTGTATTTGGCTCCATCCATCTTCCCATCAATTTTAACCATCTTCCCTGTCCCTGCTGATGAAAAGCAGGCCTGAACCATGATGCTGCCACCACCTTGTTTGACAGTGGGGATGGTGTGTTCAGGGTGATGAGCTGTGTTGCTTTTACGCCAAACATATATTTTTGCATTGTTTCCAAAAAGTTGGATTTTGGTTTTATCTGACCAGAGCACCTTCTTCCACATGTTTGATATGTCTCCCAGGTGGCTTGTGGCAAACTGTAAACGAGACTTTTTATGGATATCTTTGAGAAATGGCTTTCTTCTTGCCACTCTTCCATAAAGGCCAGATTTGTGAAGTGTTGGACTGATTGTTGTCCTATGGACAGACTCTCCCACCTCAGCTGTAAATCTCTGCAGTTCATCCAGAGTGATCATGGGCCTCTTGGCTGCATCTCTGATCAGTCTTCTCCTTGTTTGAGATGAAAGTTTAGAGGGACGGCTGGGTCTTGGTAGATTTGCAGTGGTCTGATACTCCTTCCATTTCAATATGATCACTTGCACAGTGCTCCTTGGGATGTTTAAAGCTTGGGAAATCCTTTGGTATCCAAATCCGGCTTTAAACATCTTCACAACAGTATCACGGACCTGCCTGGTGTGTTCCTTGGTCTTCATGATGCTCTCTGTGCTTTAAACAGAACCCTGAGACTATCACAGAGCAGGTGCATTTATACGGAGACTTGATTACACACAGGTGGATTCTATTTATCTTTATCAGTCATTTAGGACAACATTGGATCATTCAGCGATCCTCAATGAACTTCTGGAGTGAGTTTTCTGAACTGAAAGTAAATGGGCCAAATAATTTTGCACGCCCAACTTTTCAGATTTATTATTACAAAAAAAGTTTAAATGATCCAATAAATTCCGTTCCACTTCAGAATTGTAACCCACTTGTTGTTGATTCTTCATCTGAAATTTAAAATGTTATATCTTTTTGTTTAAAACCTGAAATGTGGCAAAAGGTTGAAAAGTTCCATGGGGCCGAATACTTTTGCAAGGCACTGTATGTGTCTGAGAATTTGATGAGGAGTCCCGATCTGTGCTTAAATGTGACATACTGTACCTTTATTTCTGCCAAAGTGATTATTCATTTTCTCACAGATAAGGCTGCGAGATTAAGGCCCCATTCACACGACCGTATATTTGCGGGCCCGCATTATTCCGGACCTGCAAATATACGGGGGCCGCCCGGCGTGTCTTCCGCAGCGCTCGGAACACACGCCGTGCGGCCCCATTGATAATGCCTATACTTGTCCGTGCGCACGGACAAGTATAGGACATGCTTCAAAAGAGCTAGCTCCGTGCCGCGGCTACCGGCCCCATAGAGGTGAATGGGGCCGCATCTATTCCTGCATTTTTGCGGATAGATACGGCCCCATTCATACAGTCGTGTGAATGGGGCCTTACGCTTGATACCCTAACAGACCACCTACTGGATACCTCATCAAATTCTATATGACACATATGTCACATGCAACCCTTTCCATTTGAAAATATCTACTTAGTTCCAAGATAGTGGCTTCCAAAATGGTCACTGTGTTGGATACCATCCCTGACGGATTTGCCCCCTTCCTCTTACCAACATTCCACGCACAGGATGGCGTTCCCAACCACCATTTTCCATTTATTCAGGTGTTTCCATACTGGACCAACCTGTAAGGGCAATACAATATCTACTATCTACTAATGCAATACCTACATATATTTAAAATCTATTGGGAACCAAACTCTGTTAGGCAATGCAAACCCCTATGCAATAGATCACAAAGGCTCATGGGCTCTAATTGGTATTGCAACTAAGGCTACTTTCACACTGGCATTTCTATTTTTCTGTATTAAGAACTGTTATAGAGTCTTAATACCGGAAAAAAAAAGCTTCCGTTTTGTCCCCATTCAATGTCAATGGGGACAAAACGTAACTGAACAGAACGGAATGCTCCAAAATGCATTTCGTTCTCATACCAGAGAGCAAACCGCAGCATGCTCTGGTTTTCTTTCCGTCATGAGATGCGGAGCAAGACGGATCCGTCATGACTAGTGATGAGCGAGCTGAAGCGGGAAGATTCGGGATTCGCTCGAATATTGCCCGCTTTGGCTCGGCTCGGCATCACGAGGCAGCGCGGACTCGTGACTATCCGTGCGTCACTGCCCGCGTGAAATGTCTTTTCAGCCAATCAGCAGCAAAGGTAAGCCTGTGGGAACGCCTGCTGTGATGTAACAGCCCCTATGTCTCCCCAGCACTGATTGGCTGGCAGTGACATGTGACCGAAATTGACCTATGGTAGGGAGTCTAGGATCTGCAGCCTCAGCCTCATTCTGCATTGGGAAGGGGACCAGACAAGACATAGGAGAGTTAGCTCGTGTAGTGTGTGCAGCAGGCAGTTAGAACTTAGGAGTTAGGAAGCAAGAAAAGTCTTTTTAAAGACTATCTTTACTCTGAAAAACAGTATATACTATCAGCCTGTATTCTGTATAGGAAAAGAAAGCCACAACAGTCTGTTAAAAAGCAATTGATTCTCTGAAGGAAACTACAGTGTATGCTGTCGTGTGCAGAGCCGGTACACAGGCCCAAACTATACATATCTTAAACAGATATATTCCTGTGCATGATAGGATAGGTCTGAAAAGAATTACAGCAAAATATCTTTCTATATAGTGCGTTTAGTGAGTGAGCTCAGCTGTCATAGACGGTACATCTCATCAGGGTGCCATATACCTAACAGCGTATAGATACCGTATTGCTCTGTGGTTTTGCGTTTAAGTTGTGCAAAGTGCGCATATTTTTTTTTTTTTGGGATAGGTCTGAAAAGAATTGCACAAGCATATTTAACTATATAGTGCATTTAATCTGAGTGAGCTCAGCTGTCATAGACGGTGCTGTGAATACGGAATACATCTCATCAGGGTGCCATATACCGAACAGCGTATAGATACCGTATTGCTCTGTGGTTTTGCGTTTAAGTTGTGCAAAGTGCGCATATTTTTTTTTTGGGATAGGTCTGAAAAGAATTACAGCAAAATATCTTTCTATATAGTGCGTTTATTCTGAGTGAGCTTTCATAGACGGTACATCTCATCAGGGTGCCATATACCTAACAGCGTATAGTTACCGTATTGATCTGTGGTTTTGCGTTTCAGTTGCGCAAAGTGTGTATAATACATTTTTTTGGATAGGTCTGAAAAGAATTGCAGCAAAATATATTTCTATATAGTACGTTTATTCTGACTGAGCTTTCATAGACGGTACATCTCATCAGGGTGCCATATACCTAACAGCGTATAGTTACCATATTGATCTGTGGTATTGCGTTTCAGTTGCGCAAAGTGCGTATAATAAATTTTTTTGGATAGGTCTGAAAAGAATTGCAGCAAAATATATTTCTATATAGTATGTTTATTCTGACTGAGCTTTCATAGATGGTACATCTCATCAGGGTGCCATATACCTAACAGCGTATAGTTACCGTATTGATCTGTGGTTTTGCGTTTCAGTTGCGAAAAGTGCGTATAATAAATTTTTTTGGACAGGTCTGAAAAGAATTGCAGCAAAATATCTTTCTATATAGTGCGTTTATTCTGAGTGAGCTTTCATAGATGGTACATCTCATCAGGGTGCCATATAACTAACAGCGTATAGTTACCGTATTGATCTGTGGTTTTGTGTTTCAGTTGCGCAAAGTGCGTATAATAAATTTTTTTGGATAGGTCTGAAAAGAATTGCAGCAAAATATATTTCTATATAGTACGTTTATTCTGAGTGAGCTTTCATAGACGATGCATCTCATCAGGGTGCCATATACCTAACAGCGTATAGTTACCGTATTGATCTGTGGTTTTGCGTTTCAGTTGCGCAAAGTGCGTATAATAAATTTTATAATAATATAATAAATACAATAAATATAATAAATACCCCCAGTTGAGTGAGTTGCTCACCAAGGTGCGGCGCGTATGCGCCCATTTTCGCAAGTCCATCACCGATGCCGCGACCCTCAGGACTGTGCAAGGGCGGCTACAACTCCCTGTTCACCGGCTGCTGTGTGACATTCCCACGCGTTGGAATTCGACGTTACACATGCTAGCCAGGGTGTACCAACAACGCAGGGCAGTTGTAGACTGCCAACTGATCCCCCAAGGTGGTAGTCAGGCCAGTCAGCTTCCTCATGTCTATGCTGAGGAGTGGACGTGGATGGCTGGCATCTGCCAGATCTTAGGTCCCTTTGAGGAGGCAACAGAGATGGTTAGTGGTGATGTACACATCATCAGTGTCACCATCCCTCTGTTGTGCCTCATCCAGAACTCCTTGCGGAACCTAAGATCTGAGGATTCATCAGTGTCACAGGAGGTGGGGGAAGACAGTGACATTGAGAGCACCCTGTTGTCAGTTTCGCAGCACGGAACTGAGGAGGAGGAGGCGGCTGAGGAGGAGGAAGAAACTCTTGGGCACCATGCATCAGGGGGTGATTCGGAGATGGAGAGTCCGCTAAGTGAGGAGGCTGAAGGCTTGCGTGTTGGCACAGTAGGGCACATGGCACAATTTATGCTTGGCTGTCTTTATGGTGATCCCCGGGTCAAGAGGATACGGTCCACCAATGACTATTGGGTGTACACCCTCCTTGACCCACGCTACAAGGACAACTTTGCCCAACTAATACCCGTGGAGGAAAGGAGCACCCGAGTCACTTTCTACCACAAGGCCCTGGTTCAGAAACTGCTACAGGCCTTTCCAGACCAGTCGAGCAACAGGGGGCGGACTGCAGTGGCCGAAGTTGGAGAGGAGAGGAGGGGGAAAGTCAGTGTAGGCGCCAAGGGCAGGGGTACACTATTCCATGCTTTTGCCAAGTTTCTTAAACCCCAGCAAGACACTGCGACACAGCCACAGGGCAGGCAGAGCAGGGGGGAACAGTACCGCAAGATGGTGAGGGAGTATGTCGCGGACCAGACCAACGTCCTGACCGATAACTCCACGCCATATAATTACTGGCTGGCCAAGCTGGACAGGTGGCCAGAACTTGCGCAGTACGCTCTTGAGGTGCTTGCCTGCCCTGCTGCAAGTGTACTGTCTGAAAGGGTTTTTAGTGCCGCCGGGGGCATCATTACGGACAAACGGACGCGCCTGTCCACCGACAACGCTGACATCCTCACGTTCATCAAGATGAACAAGTCATGGATATCCCCCCAGTTCTCATCCCCACCTCAGGCTACCTCCTAAATTTCTCGCTTTCCTCCTCCTCCTCCTCTTCATCTGAGTTGCATATGCAACAATTTTTCTGGGAAGTCATCCGTCTTTCTAATAACAAATTTTCAGTAAAGTCATCCGTCTTTCTAATAACAATTTTTCTGGGAAGTCATCCGTCTTTCTAATAACAAATTTTCAGTAAAGTCATCCGTCTTTCTAATAACAATTTTTCTGGGAAGTCATACGTCTTTCTAATAACAATTTTTCTGGGAAGTCATCCGTCTTTCTAATAACAAATTTTCAGTAAAGTCATCCGTCTTTCTAATAACAATTTTTCTGGGAAGTGATCCGTCTTTCTAATAACAAATTTTCAGGAGTCATGCGGCTTTGTAACCAAATTTTTTAGGAAAGGCCATGGGGTTCTATACACACAGTGCTGACGGAAGCCCATCAGCCTTTCTAAACACAATGCCCACTGCCTCTCCCAAGCGGTTGTGGTGCTGATGTTGCCACTTAAAATTGATCTGTTCCGCTCTCTTCCTCGGGCTGTCTGCGGAGAAGGCGTTTCATGGCGGCTCTCTGGCCCCTCATTAAGCCCAGGATCATCAAGAAGCGGACGAAGAAGTTCATCCCCCACCAATCAGACCGTTATGTAAAGATTAAGCGTAACTGGCGTAAACCCAGAGGTATTGACAACAGAGCCCGCAGGAGGTTCAAAGGGCAGATCCTGATGCAGGGGCGTAACTATAGGGGAAGCAGGGGAAGCGGCTGCTTTGGGGCCCAGACTCACAAGGAGCCCCTTCAGGAGGAAGACTAAAACATTTTACTGTCAGGGGCCCCTAAACAGTATTATACAATAACGTTATATACACTGACACTCTAGGAAACAGACTGAGCAGCTGCCAGGCCTTGTCTGAGAGAGCGCAACCTTGACTAGGCACAAGAATGAGGGTTGCATGTAAGTTGGGGGTTGTGAAGAAGTTGCTGTGGGGGCCCCGTTCAAAGATTTGCTGTGGGGCCAAGCTAGTTGTAGTTACGCCACTGTCCTGATGCCCAACATTGGGTACGGTAGCAACAAGAAGACCAAACACATGCTGCCCACAGGGTTCCGCAAATTCCTGGTCCACAATGTCAAGGAGCTCGAGGTTCTGTTGATGAGCAGCAAGTCCTTCTGTGCAGAAATCGCCCACAACGTCTCCTCAAAGAACCGAAAGACCATTGTGGAGAGAGCAGCACAGCTCGCCATCAAAGTGACGAACCCCAACGCCAGACTGCGCAGCGAAGAGAACGAATAAATATCTCAGTGGTTATTTGTGCTAAATAAAAGTTAAATAAACACAAAAAAAAGGTCTGTTCCTGTGCCTGATCCACCCAAGTTGAATCTGTCCCATCATGAGAAAGTCCCCCCACTCTAACTTGCTTCCCATACAACTAACTCACCCCCCGACACCTGTGTCTCGCCATTGTCCACCACCTCCTCAGACAACACTGGTAAATCCCCACTGTCAGCACACTGAGACTGCAAAAGGTCTTGCGAATTGGGGCAGAGAATGTTCTGGGGTAGCACATCAGAGAAGGGGTGACTGTGGGGTTCCAGGGAGTACGTGACCACATGCAATCTCCATCTAAAAAGTCATACTGAGGCTCACCGCCATGCTTTACACTGCAATCTTATTACTGAGGCTCACCACCATGCTTTACACTGCAATCTTATTGAAAGACAAACAATCAGGGGTTCACCGCCAGGTTGTCAGGCAGCATTTTTAAGTGGGTCACCATTACCGTGTCCCTGAAAATTGCCTTGGGGTCATCACCAGACTATTGGCCAGATTTAGAAAAAATGGTGCAATTAGGGAGCCTCAGAGGCATCCCTACATGCTGCCCCTGGTGTTTCCTATCCATTTCCAAGGTGTTTCCATCATTTTCTGAGGTTTTCACATGTTGGGGCAAACTTGACTGTGCAGAACCTTTGGCCCCTGCAAAAATATTCGGGTCTCCCATAGACTTTATTGGGATTCGTGATTCGGCCCGAACCCACGAATCTCGCGGTGGGATTCGGGCCGAATTCCGAACCCCCGAATCTTTTAGGATTCGCTCAACTCTAGTCATGACCCACAATGCAAGTCAGTGGGGACCGATTCCTTTTCTCTGACACAATCAGACACAATAGAAAATGGATCTCCGGTGCCTAAAGTTCTGAGACTGACACATATATTGGTTTTTACAAATTTTGCTGATGCAGTGTTTTTAGACCTTTTTGTCGGATGTTTCTATGGTCTACAGAAGTATAATTGTAAGCAATTCATTTTTTTTTTACTTTTCTTGACAAATGCATCATGTTTATGCAAAGACTCAGGGGGTCATTTATTAAGACTGGCGTTTTAAACACCGGTCTTAAGAAGCCCTTGCATAGGAGTCCCCTTCCCCAGCTACTTTTTTAAACCTGGTGCGAGCAGGGAAAAGTCGCAGATTGTGATACAAATAACCATTGTATACCGGAATCTGCATCAGAAATACGCATATTTTTTATCATAAATGACCCCCTCAATATTTGCCCTGGCATATTGGATATCAGCTTCTGGGCCAAATCCTGACTAATGGCCACCCATTCTTGCCTAATCAGTGCTTGGAGTTTATCGCAATTTCTGTGCTTTTCTTTGTCCACCTGCTTTTTGAGCATGAACCACAGGTTCTCAATTGGATTGAGATCTATGGAGTTTCCTTGCCAAAATTTTAATGTTTTGTTCACAGAGCCACATTCCACTTTGGGAAAAAGCATTGTTTATTGAAAGATTGTTCCTAGTTTTGGAGGCTCTTGGAGGATATTTTGATACCATTCTTTATTTATGACTGTGTTCTTTGTCAGATTTGTTAGTTAGCCCACTTCCTTGAATGGGAATTAACCCCACACATGAATGGCCTCAGGATTTTTTAAATTTTAATTTAATTCAAAAAAGTTATTTAATTTTAAGAATTCATCTAACCCTTTGTTAAAACTGTTCACTGTTCCTAATGTGACCTCATTCTAAAATACACTATTCTACAAATTTACAATTCTTACGGTCAAAAAGCCTTGACACTTCTGAAGAATTAACTTTTTTCTTCTCCAGTCGGAGGCAGTGCTCCCTTGTCTTTTGAGGGGATTTTACATAGAACAGCTTTTCAAAATAATTTTGTAGAGACCATATATATTTTATATATTTGCATAGGTTAATCCTGTCCCTCTTTAAATGCCTCTGCTCAAGACTAAATAAATGTAATTATTTTAATATTTCCTCATAACTAACACCCTTCATGTCCCTTATCAGTTTAGTTGCTCTCATTTGTGTTTTTCCAGCTCCAGAACATCATTTCTATGAATTGGTGCCAAGAACTGAACTGCATATTCCAGATAGGGCCTCACTAAAGCTGTGTAAAATGGTAATATTGCATTCCTGTCCCACGAGTCCATGGGTTTTTTGATACATAACAATATCCTGTTTGCCTTTGAGGTTGGTGATTGATATTGTATGCTGTTATTTAAACAAAAAAGACTAAACAGGCCAAGCACTCATAACACCTAAGCCACAGGTGTACAGTACACTGTGCTTGAGCACAACCCACATCTATTCTGGTAACCAAGGTATCAACTCAAAAACTGCAAACAACCTACAAAAAAGAAACAAGGCCAAAGCAGTACCCATAAAATACAATAACGCTTTATTGTGTATACAAATAACATAGATTTTTTTTTCTTTTTTATTAAAAATCACTTGGTGGCCACCTACTTTGTCATATTTCAACAAGAAATTATTCTTATCAGGCTTGCCTCAGGTCCTTTGGCAGGTTTTCTACAATCAAGATGGAATAGGACAGCCTCTACATAAGCGTGAACACAATTTTTTTATGTTCATCCACCATTTTAGGAAAATTTGATTTGTTACCATGAAAATTGAGGAAATTCGGCTTCGTCGCCAATCAAACTTTTCCTTAAATTTGGATCAAAGTCCACTTTAGATACTTTGATTCGCTCAACACTAGTAGTTTTCCTATGTCCAGGAGCCTTCCTTGAAGCAAATATTTGCAGCTGCCATTGCAACAGATGTGGTAATGTGACAGCCCCTGTAATAATGTGAATCTTATTGAATAAGAAATAAACAATCAGTATATATTTTTAATCATAAACAGCGACCCATTACCTTTCTGATGTATTCCCTCATAAACTAGGTTTATACTTTGTTGAGAAAGCCATGACCAGTAAACATCATATTAAAAGGATCTAATAATGCCAGTGTTAGCAATGCATCTTATTTCTTATAAAATACCTATAACGTATAAAATAATAGTGCTGTAAATCTGGCATTAGTAACATGTACTAAAGTTAATAGACCATTAGATGTACATCATCACACTATGTATCATCCATTTCATTTACATGCCGAAACAAGATATCCTGCTCATGTAATTCTCATTTCACCGCTGTCCATCTGTCACATACTGTGATGTTCTTTATTGTTCCTCCATAGAGAGAAACATTTTTATGAAAATTAAAAAGATTGAATCGAGCTTTGGGTAAAGAGCTTTATTCCAACATCAGAGGTCTGAGAAATGATGCAAGTCCATGAGTCATCTATGGTTTGAAGCTTACCTTTGTTCCTCAGAGCATCCCTAACACATAAAGTACATGTTTATTTCTACATTTTATGAAAAAAAATCTTTACCATATTCCACGTACAGTGGATAATAGAAGTAATTGTTTCAACAGTGTCTAAGCCTTTGTATATACAGATGTGTCCACCCGTAAAAGGTTTGCCAAACATGTTTAACCCCTTCAAGACACAGCCAGTTTTTCACCTTAAGGACCAAGCTACATTTTTCAAATCTGACATGTTTCACTTTATGGAGTAATAACTCTGGAACGCTTTTACTTATCTAAGCGATTCTGAGATTGTTTTCTCGCAACATATTGTACTTCATGTTAGTGGTAAATTTGAGTCAATATGTTTCAACTTTATATATAAAAATGTATAGAAAATTTGGAAAAATTCATAATTTTTGAAATTTGAATGTCTCTGCTTTTAAAGCAGATTGTGATACCTCATAAAATAGTTGTTACTGTACATTTCCCAGATGTCTACTTCATGTTGGCATCATTTTGTAAACATCATTTTATTTTTCAGGAAGTTAGAAGGCTTAGAATTTTAGAACCAATTCTTAAAATTTTTAAGAAAATTTCCAAAACCCACTTTTCAAGGACCAGTTCAGTTCTGAAGTCACTTTGTGGCGCTTACATAATAGAAACCACCCATAAATTACCCAATTTTAGAAACTATACCCATCAAGTTAATCAAAACTGATTTAAAAAACTTTGTTAACCCTTTAGGTGTTCCACAAGAATGAAAGGAAAATGGAGGTGAAATTTAAAAAAATCCCTTTTTTTGCAGATTTTCCATTTTAATCTATTGTCCCTGTAACACAGCAAAGGTTAAAAGCCAAATAAAACTCAATATCTATTACCCTGATCCTGCAGTTTACAGAAACACCCCACATGTGGTGGTAAACTGCTGTACAGGAACATAGCAGGGAGCAGAGGGAAAAGAACACCATATGGTTTTTGGAGGGCTGAGATAATTTTAAGTTGCCATGTCACATTTGAAGATGCACCCCTAGAGTACAAAATCCCAAAAAGTGACCCCATTTTGTAAACTACAGGATGAGGTGACAGTTGTATTGGTACTATTTTGGGGTACAGATGATTTTTAATTGCTTGATATTACGCTTTTTGTGAGGCAAGGTAACAAAAAAATGGCTGTTGTGGCACAGTTTTTATTTTTTTGTATTTTACAAGTTCTTCTGACAGGATAGATCATGTGTTGCTTTTATAGAGCAGGTTGATACAGACGCGACAATACCAAATATGTGTATTTTTTGTTGTTGTTTCAGTTCTATATAATAAAGCATTTTTGAAAACAAAAATTATGTTTTTGTGTCTTTATTTTCTGAAATCTACATTTATTTTATTTTTCTGCCAATCATCTTGTGTAGGGGCTCATTTTTTTTGGAAAAAGTTGACGTTTTATAGGTAGAGTTTTTATTTTTATTTTTTATGAAATTCACCTTTGGGGTTAGATCATGTGATATTTTTATAGAGCAGGTTTTTACGGACGCAGCAATACCTAATATGTCTTTTTTAAATGTATTTTACTTTTACACAATAAAAGCGTTTTTGAAAAAAAATCATGTTTTAGCATCTGCATTTTGCGAAAGCTATATTTTTTTATTTTTTGGGCAATTATCTTATGTAGGGGCTCATTTTTTTTCAGGAAGAGATGACGGTTTGATTTGCACTATTTTGGGTTGCATATGACTTTTTGATCGCTTGTTATAACAGTTTTTGTGATGAAAAGTGACAAAAAATTGTATTTTTTGCAATTTTGATTTTGATTTTTTTATGATGTTCACCTTAAGGGGTAAGTCATATAGTATTTTATAGAGCAAGTTATTACGGACACGTTGATACCTAACATGTATACTTTTTTTTTACATTTATTTCAGTTTCACACAATAAAAGCATTTTTGAAGAAAAAAGAAATCATGTTTTAGGGTCTGCATTTTTTGAAAGCCATATTTTTTTATCTTTTGGGCGATTGTCTTAGGTATGGTCTCATTTGTTGTGGTAAGAGATGACGGTTTGATTGGTACTATTTTGGGGTACATATGTCGTTTTGATCACTTGGAATTACACTTTTTTGTGATGTATGATGACAAAAAATGTCTTTTTTTTTTTTTTACGGTGTTCACCTGAGGGGTTAATTCATGTGATATTTTTTATAGAGCAGGTTGTTACGGATGGGAAATACCTAATATGTTTACTTTTAAAAAATATTTCAGTTTTACACACTAAAAGCATTTTTGAAGGAAAAAAAATATGTTTTAGTGTCTCCATTTTCTGAAAGCCATATTTTTTTTATTTTTTGGATAATTGTCTTAGGGTATCATTTTTTTGCGGAAAGAGATGACGGTTTGATTGGTATCATTTTGGGCTGTGTATGACTTTTTGATCGCCTTGGAATTACACTTTTTGTGATGAAGGTGACAAAAAATGCATTTTGGCACAGTTTTTTTTTCTACGGCGTTCACCTGAGGGCATAGATCATATTATATTTTTATAGAGCAGGTTATTACGGACAAAGTGATACCTAACGTATACTTTTTTTTACATTTATTTCAGTTTTACACCAATAAAAGGCTTGAAGGAAAAAAAATCCACGTTCAGTGTCTCCTTTTTCTGAAAGGCCATATTTTTTTAATCTTTTGGGCGATTGTCTAAGGTAGGGTGTCATTTTTTGCGGGAAAGAGATGACGGTTTGAATGGGCACTATTTTGGGGTACATACGACTTTTTGATCGCTTAGAATTACTATTTTTGTGATGTAAGGTGACCAAAAAATGGCATTTTTGCTCAGTTTTATTTTTTACATTTTTTTACGGCGTTCACCTGAGGTGGTAGATTATGTGATATTTTTATTAGAAGCACTTTGTTATGGACGTGGCGATACCTAATATGTGTGTTTTTTTATTTTTATTTTTTTTTTAAACCATTATTTTATGGTGAAGGGGCATTTTTTCTTTTTTTTACTTGAAACTTTATTTCAGGAGGAGCCGCATTCGCTCATGTATGTATGTAATATTGCAGAAAGGGGTTAAAGGGGTTTTTAATCCTCAGGATAGGTCATCAATATCTGATAGAGGGTGTCCCAACAAACAGCACCCCTGACAATCAGGCAATTTTGAAGAGGCTGCAGTACTCTGGTGAGATTTACGGCCTCTTCACAGCATTCCAAGCACAAGGCCATACATTGTATAGATGATATGCTTGGTATTGCAGCTCAAGCCCCATTCCTGTTGAATAGGAGCGAGCTGCAACCAGTTCACATGACTGATGAATAGGACAGCAGTGTCCTAGAAAGAGGCCACAGTGCTCACTAGGATTCTGATCCAGTCCATTCTAGCACTACGATTTCATTCTCCCACTGGGGCTCTGTTGGCGTGTACTGCTGAGGTCAGTGATTGGCATCAGTGGCCAGTGGTATATGGGCACTTCGTCATTGCAGCCAAAATATTACATCATGTCTTCAGCAGCTGGAAGGATTGAGCATTGGAACATGAGGGGGTTTGGGATGGTAAGTAGTGTTGAGCAAATAGAACTCCACAAAGTGGAATTCAATCCAAATTTCTGGGAAAATTCAAAATGCCACCAAAGCCGAATTTTTCTCATTCTTTGTGGTAGTGAATCGATTTCCCTGAATGGCGGTAAAAATGTAAATTCATAATTACCTCCAAAGTTTAAACATGAAGAGCCAGCGGATGCTATCTTGACTGAGCATCTTGCATGAATCCTGTGAGTAGTGATCTATGACATCACAACGCTGGCTGACTAGATCTTCAATCATGATGACGGTGGCCAGCTCTTCACTATCAAATGTATGAGGTAAGTATGATTTTATAAATTTTTTAAAAATTAAACTTTAATATTAATGTCACATGCCGCAATCAGCTATGAATGGAGCATACTGAATGTACAATGATGGGGAGAGGCTCATCGGCCACTCCCTGTCATTGCACCCACTAACTAATGCACTTTGGTGACTAATTTTTGTAAAATTCGGTGAAAGAACAAATTTTAATTTTGAATACTTTGCTCATGGTAAGTATTGACAGAGAATTTTAAATAATCATCATAAGTCCTATTGAATTATAGCCTAAGCTGTGTGACAAAATCGAAAATGTGAAAACCAAGTTATACCATTAATAATTTCTGCTTAGCTTGATCTTTTAGATGAAACCTAGGTAGCATAAATGTTATCCATTAACATTGTATCTATATTGAAGATAAGCGAAGATTAAGAGAAAAATTAGTACAAATAACTACGTCGACTCATGGAAATGTAAAGTTTGAACTGACCACAGAGGGCTGGACCATCCTGACTATTTTTAGGACTTTGTAAATAACTTGAAGTAAAATTCCTTAATGAGAAAAAATGATAGACTACCCAGTGCTAATAGGTTGAAAGTAACCTATACATCATTATGATTTTACTTTTAGATAATTGGTTTAGTCTTGGATACTAATTAAGAAGATTGGATAGATATTAAGGCCGATACACTGCTATGTAAGAATGTACTATAAATTCTGTGCCTGTAAATCATAAAAGATGTGTCAGTTCGATGTTGAGTCAGAGCATTGAAGCTACTAATGCACTTCTGTATTGCTAAAAGAAACCTGTGTGCTTTGAATCCTCTTTGGAGTCTGGGATGAATTTCACATCCGAGTATAATTTTTAAAAAAAATATTCTAGTTGTATACCTTCATTTTTAGTGTAAATCTTGGATATCCACTTTAATCTTTCTTGAATTTTGTCATGGGCGCCCAATTTCTCGAGATATAAAATTAATACAATTCCCTGCGAACCAATATACTATATATAATATATATATATATATATATATATATATATATATATACAGTACAGACCAAAAGTTTGGACCACACCTTCTCATTCAAAGAGTTTTCCTGTATTTTCATTGACTATGAAAATTGTAGATTCACACTGAAGGCATCAAAAACTATGAATTAACACATGTGGAAATTATATACTTAACAAAAAGTGTGAAACAACTGAAAATATGTCTTATATTCTAGGTTCTTCAAAGTAGCCACCTTTTGCTTTGATTACTGCTTTGCACACTCTTGACATTCTCTTAATAGAGCTTCAAGAGGTAGTCACCATGAAATGGTTTTCACTTCACAGGTGTGCCCTGTCAGGTTCAATAAGTGGGGTTTCTTGCCTTATAAATGGGGTTAGGACCATGAGTTTGTGTTGGGCAGAAGTCAGGTGGATACACAGCTGATAGTCCTACTGAATAGACTGTTAGAATGTGTATTATGGCAAGAATAAAGCAGCTAAGTAAAGATAAACGAGTGGCCATCATTACTTTAAGAAATGAAGGTCAGTCAGTCCGAAAAATTGGGAAAACTTTGAAAGTGTCCCCAAGTGCAGTCGCAAAAACCATCAAGCGCCTACAAAGAAACTGGCTCACATGAGGACCGCCCCAGGAAAGGAAGACCAAGAGTCACCTCTGCTGCGGCGGATAAGTTCATCCGAGTCACCAGCCTAGAAATCGCAGGTTAACAGCAGCTCAGATTAGAGACCAGTCAATGCCACACAGAGTTCTAGCAGCAGACAACATCTCTACAACAACTGTTAAGAGGAGACTTGTGTGCAGCAGGCCTTCATGGTAAATAGCTGCTAGGGAAACCACTGCTATGGACAGGCAACAAGCGAAAGAGACTTGTTTGGTCTAAAGAACACAAGGAATGGACATTACACCAGTGAAAATCTGTGCTTTGGTCTGATGAGTCCAAATTTGAGATCTTTGGTTCCAACCACCGTGTCTTTGTGTGACACAGAAAAGGTGAACGGATGGACTTTACATGCCTGGTTCCCACCGTGAAGCATGAGGAGGAGGTGTGATGGTGTGGGGGTTCTTTGCTGGTGACACTGTTGGGGGATTTATTCAAAATTGAAGGCAATATTGAATCAAGCATGGCTACCACAGCATCTTGCAGCGGCATGCTATTCCATCTGGTTTGCCTTTAGTTGGACCATCATTTATTTATCAAACAGTACAATGACCCCAAACACTGTGTAAGGGCTATTTGACCAAGAAGGGAAGTTATGGGGTGCTACGCCAGATGACCTGGCCTCCACAGTCACCAGACCTGAACCTAATCCAGATGGTTTGGGGTGAGCTGGACCGCAGAGTGAAGGCAAAAGGGCCAACAAGTGCTAAGCATCTCTGGGAACTCCTTCAAGACTGTTGGAAATACCATTTCAGGTGACTACCTCTTGAAGCTCATCAAGAGAATGCCAAGAGTGTGCAAAGCAGTAATCAAAGCAAAAGGTGGCTACTTTGAAGAATCTAGAACATAAGACAAATTTTCAGTTGTTTCAACACTTTTTTGTTAATTATATAATTCCACATGTGTTAATTCATAGTTTTGATGCCTTCAGTGTAAATTTACAATTTTCATAGTCATGAAAATACAGAAAACTCTTTGAATGAGAAGGTGTGTCCAAACGTTTGGTCTGTACTGTATATATACACACAGTAAATGTATATGTTTACGGGCATGGAGGGCATGAGGCATATGCATTTTTTTTTCATTCTTCGCACCTCTCGGATATACCAAGTTAATGGAAAGGTTAAGGGGTCATGCACACAAACTATATGTGTTCTGGCGGTCCACGAAAAACGGATCTGCAAAAAATTCAGTTGACATCCATGTGCATTTCATATTTTGGGGAACGGGACAGCTGTCACCTAATAGAACAATACTATCCTTGTCCGTGATGTGGACGATAATAGCAATGTAGAGAAATCCACAGCACTCATCCCATTCAATTAGTGGTGTTTTTTTCAGGTCTTGATAAAGACCTGAGGGTCAAAACGTTGCTATGTATGCTGCCTAACTACTGAATAAAACACCACTGATTGAATATCCAGTTGCTGTGAAATTCTCTACATTGCTGATTCTACTGAGATCCCAAGCCAGGACCCCTCACCGCATGCACCCCATTGCCCTGGATGCACACCAGGTGACTGGAAAATTGAATATGGATTTATCCAATTAAGGGGTTTGGAGTGCTGCTTAAGAGGGGAGGGTGTCTGGATAATAGGAAAAGGTCAGAATCGCGACTTCTCCTCTTTTACTCCTTTCGCTCGTAAAAGTATGCTAATTAACTGAATTTGTACGCATTAGTGCACAATGCGTACGCATTAGTGTCCAAATGCGTACGCATTAGCATACAAATTTGTACGCATTAGCATACAATTGCGTAGCATTAGCGTACAAATCAACATAACAGTGAATGCCAGCAATTCCGCTCGAGTACACTCGGTGTTCGGCCGAACACTGAGCGGAGCCGAGCGCAGGCATGCTCGGACGAACAGTAAAGTTCGGCGAGCATGCCTCGCTCAAACACTAATAGGGAGTCTACTGTGGTAGTGAAAGAATACTGTGAGCCAAGTGTGACATGCACATAACAGGCTTCGCTCTTAGAATCGCTGCACACTTTTATGTATTTGGGCAGTTAAGGGCCAAAACTCATAAACAACTCAAAAACAACTCAAGTCTCAATTCAGCCTTTCAGGTCAATGTTAGCGCCAACTATAAAGAATCATGCAGATGCCCAAGATCCTACTAGAGCGCCAAAAGCGCACACCTTTTACACCAATTCACTGATTCCACATACATTTCGACAGAACCTGTTCTATTACATGCTTATACAAGCAGAAGCCCCCCAGACAGCATGGAGATGGCAAGTGGCAGCAGCATCAGCAGACTATAGAGAGGCACGACGACAGGGTGGCCAGGTGAGTAGGCCACAGAGTGGCAGAAATGACAGACCCTGGACAGCAGCAGTGGAAGTAGTAGTAAGTACAATTTGGAGGCCACAGAGTGGCAACAATTACATAATTTTGTTGTAGCGGCAGCTAGGAGACGGCAAGTGGAGTCAGCGGCGACAGCAGCATCAGGCGGAGAAGTGCATGATGACATACCCTGAAGAGCAGACCGTAATAAAGAATTCTCATCCTTTTGGTTAAGATCAACTGTTGCATATGTTCTTATCAGTATTGGGGGTGGTTTTGCCAGTGGACGGGAATGTAAGACAGAGGAGGTGCAGTGAAGGCTCCAGCTTTGCCTCGACTGTGACAAAATGTCAGTATTGACCCAAGAAGCCAAGAAAGTTCGGAGTTCCATCTTGAGATCGAGCTGGCAGTCTGCAGGGTGGTGAGCTACCACCTGTGGGAACCTTTGCCTCCTGCCTCCCCCATGCTCATCTTTGAGTGTCCCGGGGGCCGGAATCGTTTACGTTTTAAAAATTCAAGTGTTCAAAACAAACAGGGTTTCCTGTGTACTTGAGCTTTGAATAATTCAATAGGACTACAGAATGTACCAACATTTTATGACTGACATGCTGCTGCCGAGCAGAAGGTCAGAAAACATTCTAATCAATTTACTAGGTCAGCGAGTGGCACCATAACAGCAGCTGCAAGAGGCAGCAGCAGTCGAACAAATTTCAAGGCCACAGAGTGGCACCGTAACAGCAGCTGCAAGAGGCAGCAGCAGTCAAACAAATTTCAAGGCCACAGAGTGGCACCGTAACAGCAGCTGCAAGAGGCAGCAGTCGAACAAATTTCAAGGCCACAGAATGGCACTGTAACAGCAGCTGCAAGAGGCAACAGTAGAAGAAATTTCAAGGCCACAGAGTGGCACCGTAACAATAGCTGCAAGAGGCAGCAGCAGTCGAACAAATTTCAAGGCCACAGAGTGGCACCATAAACAGCAGTCTAACTAATTTTAATGAGACAGAATGGCACCGTCACATACCCTGGGAGAGGCAGCAGCAGTCATAAAAATTTAAATGCAACATACCATAGAGTGGCAAAATTACATAATTAAGAGGTAGCGGCAGCTAGGACACAGCGTGTGGAGGCGGCGGCAGCAGCATGAGTAGGCCACAGAGTGGCACAATTACATAATTTGGAGGTAGCGGCAGCTAGGACACAGCGTGCGGAGGCAGCGGCAGCAGCATGAGTAGGCCACAGAGTGGCACAATTACATAATTTGGACGTAGCGGCAGCTAGGACACAATGTGTGGAGGCGGCGGCAGCAGCATGAGTAGGCCACAGAGTGGCACAATTACATAATTTGGACGTAGCGGCAGGTAGGACATAATGTGTGGAGGCAGCGGCAGCAGCATGAGTAGGTCACATAGTGGCACAATTACATAATTTGGACGTAGGGGCAGCAAGGACACAGCGTATGGAGGCGGCGGCAGCATGAGTAGGCCACAGAGTGGCAAAATTACATAATTTGGGCGTAGCGGCAGGTAGGACGCAATTAGTGGAGGCAGCGGCAGCAGCATGAGTAGGCCACAGAGTGGCACAATTACATAATTTGGACATAGCGGCAGCAAGGACACAGCGTGTGGAGGCGGCGGCAGCAGCAGCAGTAGCATACCATAGAGTGGCACAATTACATAATTTGAAGGTAGCGGCAGCTAGGACACAGCACGCGGAGGTGGCGGCAGCAGCATGAGTAGGCCACAAAGTTGCACAATTACATAATTTGAACGTAGCGGCAGGTAGGACACAATGTGTCGAGGCGGCGGCAGCAGCATGAGTAGGCCAAAGAGTGGCACGATTACATCATTTGGACATAGCAGCAGCAAGGAAACAGTGTGTGGAGGCGGCAGCAGCAGCATAAGTAGGCCACAGAGTGGCACAATTACATAATTTGAACGTAGCAGCAGGTAGGACACAATGTGTGGAGGTGGCGGCAGCATGAGTAGGCCACAGAGTGGTACAATTACATAATTTGGAGGTAGCGGCAGCTAGGACACAGCGTGTGGAGGCGGCGGCAGCAGCATGAGTAGGCCACAGAGTGGCACAATTACATAATTTGGACGTAGCGGCAGGTAGGACACAATGTGTGGAGGCGGCGGCAGCAGCATTAGTAGGCCACAGAGTGGCACAATTACATAATTTGGATGTAGAGGCAGCTAGGACACAGCATGTGGAGGAGGCGGCAGCAGCATGAGTAGGCCACAGAGTGGCACAATTACATAATTTGAACGTAGCGGCAGGTAGGACACAAATGTGTGGAGCGGCAGCAGCATGAGTAGGCCACAGAGTGGCACAATTACATAATTTGAACGTAGCAGCAGGTAGGACACAATGTGTGGAGGCGGTGGCAGCAGCATGAGTAGGCCACAGAGTGGCACAATTACAAAATTTGGACGTAGCGGCAGCTAGGACACAGCGTGTGGAGGCGGCGGCAGCAGCATGAGTAGGCCACAGAGTGGCACAATTACATAATTTGGACGTAGTGGCAGGTAGGACACAAAGCGTGGAGGCGGCGGCAGCAGCATGAGTAGGCCACAGAGTGGCACAATTACATAATTTGGACGTAGCGGCAGCTAGGACAGAGTGTGTGAGGAGGCGGCAGCAGCATGAGTAGGCTACAGAGTAGCACAATTACATCATCTGGATGTAGCGGCAGCTAGGATAAAATGTGTTGAGGCGGCAGCAGCAAGAGTAGGCCACAGAGTGGCACAATTACATAATTTGGAGTTAGCGGCAGCTAGGACACAGAATGTGGAGGCGGCGGCAGCAGCATGAGTAGGCCACAGAGTGGCACAAGTACACAATTTGGACGTAGCGGCAGCTAGGGCACAGCGTGTGGAGGCGGAAGCAGCAGCATCAGGCCACAGAGTGGCATGGTGACATAGCCTGGAGGTGACAGCAGTAGCAGCATGAGGAGACCTGATTGTTGAGGTGGCAGCAGCATCACGAGGCTACATATTGGGTCAGTGACAGAGTGGAGAGGTGGGTGGCAATACCAGTCACTGGTATAGATGCTGGGTGGTAGAAGGAGCATCTGGTAGATGTGTGGCATCAGGCGGGTGGCAGCATCATAAGAGTAGCTGAGGCAGGTAGCCTGAAGAATACAGTCTCATTTGTCAATGTTTGGGTGACGCATCATGGCTGATCTAATCTGATGCATCAGGAGCTGGTGGGTGGAAATCCTGGCTGATCCACGCCTGATTCATCTTGACAAAGGTGAGTCTTTCCAAATTTTGGAAGGACAGGCGAGTTCTCCTTGCGGTAACTATGGCCCCCGCCGCACTGAACACCGGCTCTGATGCCACACTACTAGCTGGGCAGGACAGCTTCTCCAGTGCAAACTCGGCCAGTTGCGGCCACAAATCCAGTTTGGCTGCCCAGTAGTCCAGAGGATCTTCAATGTGGGGTGGCAGGGTGCTGTCCAAGTAGGCCACCACCTGCTGGTTCAGGGTCTGCTCCTGGTCTACCTGCTGCTGGTGAGTACTTTCCGCACTTGGCGCGTGAAGAAAGCTGCTCATCAGCGACTCCAGACTCAAGTTTCTGCTGATGGAGCTGGTACTGCTCCTAACCCCCACCCCCCCACAGCAGCCGTGGCAGTGGTACATGAGCGCTGAGGGACCCCCCGGTCAGACCTGCGAGAGGATGGACGATGACGCAGATAGGCAGCAGCCAACTGACTACATAGGATGTCTCTATAGTACTTCAGTTTGTCCTCCCTCTCAGCAGGTGAAAAAAGGCCCCCATTTTAGACCGGTAGTGAGGGTCCAAGAGGGTGGAGAGCCAGAAGTCATCCCTCTGCTGCATGGTGAATATTCGGCTGTCACTACGTAAGCAAGTGAGCATGCATCGGGCCATTTGCGCAAGTTACTCGGAGGGACTCCCTGCCTCCAACTCCACTGTATACTGCCATGGTGTCTCTGGGTCATCTGCCTCATCTTCCTAATCTCCCTCTACCTCCTCTGGCTGCTCCTGCTCCTCCTCTTCTGTCACCTGGGTTGAAAAACCACTAAATGCTTGTGCTCCAATGTCCTCCTTCTCCTCCAGTTTAGCCCCCACCGGACTCATGTGGCTGTGAGATGCAGTCTCCAGTCCCCTGACCAGAAAGATTTTGCAGCATCTGTTCCAGGACATGAAGCAGTGGAATGACGTTGTTCATACCGTAGTCCTGGTGACTGACAAATAACGTGGCCTCCTCAAAGGGCCTGAGCAAGCGGCAGGTGTCACGCATGAGCTGCCACTGGCTGACATCAAAATTACACAGGGGAGTACTCCTGTCCACTTGGATCATTATGAAATCGTTTATGGCCTTTCTCTGTTTCGTACAGTCGGTCCAACATATGGAGGGTAGAATTCCAACGGGAGGAAACGTCACATATCAGCCTATGTTGGGGGATGCCATTCTGCCGCTGCAGCTCAAGGAGGGTGTGCTTGGCGGTGTAGGAATGGCTGAAGTGCATGCAAAGTTTCCTGGCCATTTTTAGAATGTTTTGCAGTTGGGTATAAGACTTGAGGAACCGTTTGACAACCGGATTAAATACGTGTGCCATGCAGGGCGCATGGCTCACCCCTCCTTGGCGCAGCGCGGACACCATGTTCTTTCCATTATCTGTCACCATGGTTCCGATTTTTAGTTGCCGCGGAGAAAGCTAGCAATCGATTTCTTCTTTCATGACGCGGAGCAGTTCCTCCCCTGTGTGACTTTGTTCACCCAGGCAAACCAGGCGTAGAACTGTGTGACACCACCGTGCCCTGCACATGTGGTACGCTGGAGGAGCACTATGACTTGGCCCTGCAGTGGAGGCTGAGGTGGTGGAGAAGGAGCCGGACATTAGCGCAGGATCAGCAGTTTGACAACGAGGAGGAGAAAGTGGCGTCACCTGTTCAAGAGGCTCATGTGGCTGGGCAGGAAGCACACTAACCCACAAGCCATCAGTTCTCTGAACAGTGCAGAGTCCACCAGTTGAAAAGGGAGGGACTGCAGCACGAGCAACTTGGACAGGAGCACGGTCAGCTTCTGCGCTGTAGGATGGCTGGACGCGTACTGCTGTCTCTTTGCAATCGCCTCGGTGAACAACTGCTGCCGTAATGAGTGGCGAGGAATAAGAGGAGGAGGAGCAGGAGCATCTGGAGCAGTAGATAATGACAGACAGCTCTCTTCGGCAGAGGTGCTGGAGTCTTGACTGCCTGAAATGGGATGCGTGCCATTGGGTGATGCTGCTGTTGCTGCTGCTGACTGGACTGCCTCATCTGAGCCACGGTTCTCCCAGGCCACTTTGTGGTGATGCTGCATATGTTGGCGCAGGGCCGTGATGCCAACATTAGCACCCTGGCCACGCTTCACTTTC
>ONZH01013985.1:0-47175 GCA_900303285.1 Rhinella marina | reverse complement strand
GTCAGTGTATAAAGCGTTATGTTCAGTGGTGTGTGTATGAGGAGTAAGGGTCAGTGTATGGGGAGTAAGGGTCACTGTATGAGGAGTAAGGTTCAGTGTATAGGGAGTAAGGGACAGTGTATGAAGAGTAAAGGTCACTGTATGAGGAGTAAGAGTCAGTGTATAAAGCGTTATGTTCAGTGGTGTGTGTATGAGGAGTTGTGGTCAGTGGCTTTGTTGTTTACAAAGTGTGGCTGTTTTATATATTCATGACATGGCTCTGAGTGTGCACTGTGTGGCAGTATTGTTAGTGCACCATATGGCAGTGTTGTGTGTGTACTGTATGGCGGTGTTATGTGTGCATTACACGGCTCTTTTGTGTGGGCACTCTATGGCAGTATTTTGTGTACATTTTATGGCTCTATTGTGTGTGTGCACCGTATACAAGTATTGTGTGTGCACTACATGGCTGTTTTGTGTGTGCACTGAGTACATTATGTGGCTCTATCGTGTGTCTGTACGGTATGGCGGTGTTATATGTGAACTGTAGGTTATTTGATTCTTAGAAAACATGATGGGAGCTTCTCGGGAGGAGTCGTATGAGCCTTCAGGAAGCTGCAGACACCACCTCTGGTCAAAGTCCATTACTAACTTCCTGTCCCAGTGACAGCACAGCACCTACCTCCAGTCATTACAAAGAGGAAGGTTCCTCTGCTTCCTCATGCCGGGAATGCCATCCTCCAGGGTGTACAGAGAAGATAAAGCCTCTGCTCAGTGGGGAGAAGAACCCTGATCTGCCCCTCCACTTCCTGAGCATCAGTAATCAGATCTGCCCAAAGTTATCCACAGCCCACCAATTGTTCGGCACCAGACCCTCAAGACTCCTGCTGTGTGCATGTCTCAGAAAGGGCCACTTCTGGTCCCTCTCCTCAATCCACTCACACTGCCCACCCCACTTCCCAATTCCCCCCAGTTCACTTCCCTCTCCCCAGTCCACTTCCCTTCCCTCTTCCCATTGCCTTTCTTCAGTGTCCCCCTCCTCGCCCCAGTCCAGCTCCAATTCCTGCATCTCTGCCCATCCGCCTTCATCTCCTGTTTCTCTCCCTAGTTCCCCGTGCTTCCATTCCCTCCAAGTCTCCCCTTACACTTCCAGTCCCCCAACTTCAAGTCCCTTTTCCCAGTTCGCCTCCACTTCAAGTCCTTCCTTCCCAGTCCATACCCACTTCCCATCCCTCTCTCCAGTCCACCTTCACATCCAGTTCTCTGCAGTCCACCTCCACTTCCAGTCCTTCTGCCCAGTCCATACCCACTTCCCGTCCTTCTCTCCAGTCCACCTTCACATCCAGTTTCTCTGCAGTCCACCTCCACTTCCAGTCCTTCTTGCCAGTCCATACCCACTCCAGCTCTTCTTCCCAGTCCATACCCACTTCCCATCCCTCTCTCCAGTCCACATTCACATCCAGTTTCTCTGCAGTCCACCTCCACTTCCAGTCCTTCTGCGCAGTCCACCTTCACATCCAGTTTCTCTGGAGTCCACCTCCACTTCCAGTACTTCTGCCCAGTCCACCTCCACTTCCAGCGCTTCTTCTCAGTCCATACCCACTTCCCATCCCTCTCTCCAGTCCACCTTCACGTCCAGTTATCTGCAGTCCATCTCTACTTCCCATTCTTCTCCTCAGTCCACCTCCACTTCCCATTTCTCTCGTCAGTCAAACTTTACTTCCCATCCCCTTCCCAGTCCACTTTTACTTCTCATTCCTCCCTCCAGTCCACCTTCACTTCCCATTGTTCTCCCCTGTTCATCTCCACTACCTGTTCCTGTCCCCAGTCAACCTCTACTTCCCATCCCTCTCTCCAGTCCACCTTCACTTCCATTTTCTCCGCACCCTACCTCCACTTCCAGAACTTCTTCCCAACCTAAAATGGAAGTGGACTAGGGAGAGCAATGGGAAGGGAAGGTGGACTGGGGAGTGGAGTAGGGAAGTAGAAAGTGGACTGGGAGAGGAATGGGAAGTAAAGGTGGACTGGAAAAGAAATATGGGAAGTAAGGGTGGACTAGGGAAAGGAATGAGAAGTGGACCTAGACTAAGGAGAGGAATGGGAAGTGGAGGTGGACTGGGGAGAGGGACATGGAGGTGTAATGTGGGGAGGATTGGAAATGGAGGTGGAGTGCAGAGAAACTGGACGTGAAGGTGGACTGGAGAGATGGATGGGAATTAGAGCTGGACTGTGGGGAGGAACAGGAAGTGGAGGTGGACTGGGGAGAGCAATGGGAAGTGGAGGTGGACTGGGGGAAGAATGGGAAGGAAAGGTGAACTGGGGAGATAAATGGGAAGTAAAAGTGGACTGGGAGAGGAATGGGAAGTAAAGGTTGACTGGGGGGAGGAATGGGAAGTAAAAGTGGACTGGGGAGTGGAATTGTGCAGAGAATGTGGAGGTGTAGTGTAGAGAAACCTTTATTCCTTCCCCAGTACACTTCTACTTCCCATTCCTCTCCTCAGTCCAGCTTTACTTCCTATTGCTCTCCCTAGTCCACCCCCACTTCCTGTTCCTCCCCCAGTCAACCTACACTTTCAATTCCTCTTCCCAGTCCACCCTTACTTCTTGTCCCTCTCCCCAATCCACCCTCACTTCCCATCCCTCTCCCCAGTCCATCTCTACTTCTTGTTCCCACCCCAGTCCACTTCCCATTCCTCTCCCCAGTCCATCTACACTTCCTATATCTCCCCCCAGTCCACCTCCACTTCCTCTCCCCAGTCCACCTCCTTTTCCAGTCCCTGTCCCCAATCGACCCCACTTCTAGTCCCACAGAGTTCAATGCAATTAGAATAATGTATTTATACCTCCAGTATCACCTGGAAGAAATCTAGGTGATGGGTGTCTGAGCCATAGTCCCTCACCAGCAGCAGGGTCTGTGAAGCTGATGGGTCACTGCTGATTTTATCCACTGTATCTTCTGAGAAAGTTGTATCTTGACTTAGGCAATCTTGCTGGACTAAAGCTCTCACAGGAGAACAGAATGCGGTCCCTTGGAGTAGGAGCTCTGACATGTGCTTCCTTCCTACCACTCTGTCTGGACTCGCATTCCCCCACTAAACATCTGCAGATACCCCGGGTCTGGGATTCTGCATGTGATCTTGATTAACCTCTTTCTCCTTGCAGTCCTGTCCTGGACCAGCGCCTCTTTTCTGGACACAGAGCAGCCGGTCATCTTCCAGAACCGTGACCGCAGCTTTGGACACCAGGTCGTACAGCTGGAAGAAAGGTGAGAATATCTGCTGCATCCAGAAACGCTCCGTCAAGCTTCTTGGATGAGGGGATATCACATGACACGTCTGAACTTTGATGTGACCGTTCATCTCACGACCAGTGAGTGTTCTTCCTCTCCTCGTCCTGTACTGATGACGAGTGACATCCAGAGCACCACCTGCTTGTTCAGTGTCTGCTCTGAGCTTGCTCTGGAAGAGCAGTACAGTCTCGGAGAAACGAATGATCCCAGAATCCAGAGCAGGACTGACAGGGGGCAAGTGGCTGGTACCACAAGACGCAGCAGAATTATGAATGCAGCTCCGGAGGCTTTCTTGTGTTTTTCACAGAGGATACTTTTGACCACAATGAACGTCCATCACTTTCTAAAGATTTTCACTTTACAGTTGATTTTTTTATTTTCAAGTTTCGAAACAATTTTGTTTTACCGGAAAGAATGAGGTGTGGCGGCGGCGGAGGCGTGAATACTTTCTGTGGATGCTGTGAGCACACGATTTACTGTTCCTCTATGACCGCAATGTCTCATTACAGGGTGATCGTCAGCGCCCCCCGCTATGCAGAGGTGACAAATAAAACCGGTCAGATATACAGCTGCAGTCCCCGCACCTCCAGATGCATGCCGATCCCCGTCACTGGTAAGACGTACTAGAGCTGAGTGCAGGATTTATATAAGTGTAAATAACGTATATATGTAGAGCTGTCAGAACGGGTGACGCAAGGTTACCCTAAAGAGGGGTCAAGATGGTTCCCCATTTATAGGACACTACAGATGTAGCAGAGCTAATAGTCACCATCATAACACATTGACTAGATGTGATAACTAACCAAGTGCGACTGTCAAGCTATATCACACACACATACATAGTACTGCTATACCACATACATATACATAGTACTGCTATACCACACACATATACATAGTACTGCTATACCACACACATATACATAGTACTGCTATACCACACACATATACATAGTACTGCTATACCACACACATATACATAGTACTGCTATACCACATACACACATATACATAGTACTGCTATACCACACACATATACATAGTACTGCTATACCACATACATATACATAGTACTGCTATTAACCACATACAATACATAGTACTGCTTAACCACCACATATACAGTATACACATACAATATAACATAGTACTGCATAAGCCACACACATATAGTACTTTAACCACACACATAGTACTATACCACATACATATACATAGTATATACCACACACATATACATAGTACTGCTATACCACACAACATATACATAGTAGTACAGCTATACCACATACATATACATAGTATACCATATACATAGTACTGCTATACCACACACATATACATAGTACTGCTATACCACACACATATACATAGTACTGCTATACCACACACATATACATAGTACTGCTATACCACATACATATACATAGTACTGCTATACCACACACATATACATAGTACTGCTATACCACACACATATACATAGTACTGCTATACCACACACATATACATAGTACTGCTATACCACACACATATACATAGTACTGCTATACCACACACATATACATAGTACTGCTATACCACACACATATACATAGTACTGCCTATACCACACACATATACATAGTATGCTATACCACACACATATAAATAGTACTGTTATACCACACACATATACATAGTACTGCTATACCACACACATATACATAGTACTGCTATACAACACACATATACATAGTACTGCTATACCACACACATATACATAGTACTAGCTATACCACATACATATACAATAGTACTGCTATACCACATACATATACATAGTACTGCTATACCACTACATATACATAGTACTGCTATACCACACACATATACATAGTACTGCTATACCACACACATATACATAGTACTGCTATACCACACACATATACATAGTACTGCTATACCACATACATATACATAGTACTGCTATACCACACACATATACATAGTACTGCTATACCACACACATATACATAGTACAGCTATACCACACACATATACATAGTACTGCTATACACATACATATACATAGTACTGCTATACCACACACATATTACATAGTACTGCTATACCACACACATATACATATACATAGTACTGCTATACCACACACATATACATAGTACTTCTATACCACACACATATACATAGTACTTCTATACCACACACATATACATAGTACTGCTATACCACATACATATACATAGTACTGCTATACCACACACATATACATAGTACTGCTATACCACATACATATACATAGTACTGCTATACCACACACATAGTACTGCTATACCACACACATAGTACTGCTATACCACACACATATACATAGTACTTCTATACCACACACATATACATAGTACTTCTATACCACACACATATACATAGTACTGCTATACCACATACATATACATAGTACTGCTATACCACACACATATACATAGTACTGCTATACCACATACATATACATAGTACTGCTATACCACATACATATACATAGTACTGCTATACCACACACATAGTACTGCTATACCACATACATATACATAGTACTGCTATACCACACACATATACATAGTACTGCTATACCACATACATATACATAGTACTTCTATACCACACTCAGCCTTTGCACACAATGGGTCGGTAGGAGGACATGGCTGCTTCTCACACCAGAGATGGTCCCGCAGGCCTGCCTGGGACCTCCGACCATATGTCCTCCCAGACATTGGGTTGCTTCTCCTATATAAAAGCACGTCCATCACCTAATGCATGGAGCTCAAGATCTGGGGCGGCAAGAGGCCTTTGAGGGAAATAAACACGTTTGTAGACGTGAATTTCCTGGGGTCCCCACACGGCGTCTCATGTGATGGAGCACGTTTTCTCCAGGTGGAGGACAAGGAGTACCTGCATGTTGAGGCTCCCACTTCTCAGCAGAGAACCATGGTCCAGAACATAGGCCAGCATGTCAGCTAAAGACAGAACAGGCTGCAATACACATCACCACCACTGGGTGGCCACATACACCATAAACAACTCCCATCAGCTGACACTGCTCATGGTGGGGACACCCATTACATGCACAGATACACATGCTGTACTTCCCTCTCCTACAGAGCAGCTAGCTGGAGCAACCTGATAAACCGCAGAGGGAAGAGGGAGGACCACAGCACGTGCCCCACTCCACCTGAATGCTCATTGGGCAAATGCCCCACCTGCCAACCTCACTATCCCCCTGAGAATAGGCAAGACCAGATTGTAGCTCCAGGCCCACAGACATCCATCTGCGGTACCTCTGTGCAGCATCTCATGAAAGGAAGAAAAACAGGTCTCTGGGCTTCACCTGTCTACAAATGAGCAGCACAGCCAGTCTTCAGAGCCCCTAGTGATGACCACAGTCCAGGAACAAGCAGAAGACACGAACAAAACAATGAAAAGGCAAAAGATAAGAAAAAAAGCAAAGAAAGGCAATGAACAAGCAGAAGACAATAAATAAAACAATGAGAGGAGAAAAAAACAAAAAACAATAAAAAAGAAGGCAAAGAAAGGCAAAACAAGCAGAAGACAATGGAAAGAAAGAACAGGAACAAGCAGAAGACAATGGAAAGAAAGAACATGAACAAGCAGAAGGCAATGGAAAGAACATGAACAAACAGAAGACAATGGAAAGAACATGAACAAGCAGAAGACAATGGAAAGAAAGAACATGAACAAGCAGAAGGCAATGGAAAGAACATGAACAAACAGAAGACAATGGAAAGAACATGAACAAGCAGAAGACAATGGAAAGAAAGAACATGAACAAGCAAGAAGGCAATGGAAAGAACATGAACAAGCAGAAGACAATGGAAAGAACATGAACAAGCAGAAGACAATGGAAAGAACATGAACAAGCAGAAGACAATGGAAAGAACATGAACAAGCAGAAGACAATGGAAAGAAAGAACATGACAAGCTGAAGACAATGGAAAAAACATGAACAAGCAAAGGATAATGGAAAGAAAGAACATGAACAAGCAGAAGACAATGAAAAGAACATGAACAAGCAGAAGACAATGGAAAGAACATGAACAAGCAGAAGATAATGGAAAGAAAGAACATGAACAAGCAGAAGACAATGGAAAGACATGAACAAACAGAAGACAAATGGAAAGAAAGAACATGAACAAGCAGAAGACAATGGAAAAGAACATGAACAAGCAGAAGACAATGGAAAGAACATGAACAAGCAGAAGACAATGGAAAGAAAGAACATGAACAAGCAGAAGACAATGGAAAGAACATGAACAAGCAGAAGACAATGGGAAAGAACATGAACCAAGCAGAAGGCAATGGAAAGAACATGAACAAGCAGAAGACAATGGAAAGAACATGAACAAGCAGAAGACAATGGAAAGAAAGAACATGAACAAGCAGAAGACAATGGAAAAGAACATGAACAAGCAGAAGACAATGGAAAGAACATGAACAAGCCAGAAGATAATGGAAAGAAAGAACATGAACAAGCAGAAGACAATGGAAAGGAACATGAAACAAACAGAGACAATGGAAAGAAAGAACATGAACAAGCAGAAGACAATGGAAAGAACATGAACAAGCAGAAACAATGGAAGAACATGAACAAGCAGAAGACAATGGAAAGAACATGAACAAGCAGAAGACAATGGAAAGAAAGAACATGAACAAGCAGAAGACAATGGAAGAATAGAACATGAACAACAGGACATGGAATGAACAAGCAGAGGCAATGGAAAGAACATGAACAAGCAGAAGACAATGGAAAGAACATGAACAAGCAGAAGACAATGGAAAGAAAGAACATGAACAAGCAGAAGACAATGGAAAGAACATGAACAAGCAGAAGACAATGGAAAGAAGATGAACAAGCAGAAGATAATGGAAAGAAAGAACATGAACAAGCAGAAGACAATGGAAAGAACATGAACAAACAGAAGACAATGGAAAGAAAGAACATGAACGAGCAGAAGACAATGGAAAGAAAGAACATGAACAAGCAGAAGACAATGGAAAGAACATGAACAAGCAGAAGCAATGGAAAGAACATGAACAAGCAGAAGACAATGGAAAGAACATGAACAAGCAGAATATAATGGAAAGAAAGAACATGAACAAGCAGAAGACAATGGAAAGAACATGAACAAGCAGAAGACAATGGAAAGAACATGAACAAGCAGAAGACAATGGAAAGAAAGAACATGAACAAGCAGAAGACAATGGAAAGAACATGAACAAGCAGAAGACAATGGAAAGAAGATGAACAAGCAGAAGATAATGGAAAGAAAGAACATGAACAAGCAGAAGACAATGGAAAGAACATGAACAAACAGAAGACAATGGAAAGAAAGAACATGAACGAGCAGAAGACAATGGAAAGAAAGAACATGAACAAGCAGAAGACAATGGAAAGAACATGAACAAGCAGAAGGCAATGGAAAGAACATGAACAAGCAGAAGACAATGGAAAGAACATGAACAAGCAGAATATAATGGAAAGAAAGAACATGAACAAGCAGAAGACAATGGAAAGAACATGAACAAGCAGAAGACAATGGAAAGAACATGAACAAGCAGAATATAATGGAAAGAAAGAACATGAACAAGCAGAATATAATGGAAAGAAAGAACATGAACAAGCAGAAGACCGTGACTAGATTATGAATGTCCGTGTCAGCTTAGAATATTTGCTGTGGATCTCTGCAGATCTTTCAGATGTTTGGCAGCTTTCTCCTCCGGGTGGAGTGGACAGGGACATGTAGATTGATGTCACGTGTGGTCCGCTTCGCTCAGTGTCCTCCATGTGCTTGAATTGCAGAGTCTGATGATGACATCAATATTTCACTTGGACTCTCACTGGTGGCTTCAGAAGATCGTGGTCGGTTACTGGTAAGTCTAGTGTATTCTTCACGTTAGTGGGGGGGAGGGGCAGCTGTACACACCAGGGTCACACCACCAGTACACTGTCTATATCTGGGGAAGCCGGCTGTATAATGACCGTGGTCACAGACTGGGCAGCCAAACACGGCTCCAGTGGGCACCATGTGGAAGACCTCCACCCTCTATGCCCATTAGACTTACAGTATGAAGTCTATATCACTGAACATGAAGATGTGGTAATGGTGGATAATGATTAAGATGGTGATTAATGATGGTGGTGGCTGTGGTGATGATGATAGGGGTGATGGTAGATAAAGATGATGGTAGTGATGGTGAGTAATCAGGATGATGATGGTTGTGATGGTGGCTGTAAAGATCATGGTGGTGATAGTGGCTGTGATGAAGATGGTGTGGTGATGATGATGGTGGTGGCTGTGAAGAGGATGGTGGTGATGATTATTGTGTCTGTGATGATAATGCTGGTGATGATGGTGGCCATGATAATGATGATGGTGGCTGTGATGATGTTGGTGGCTGTGATGATGTTGGTGGCTGTGATCATTGACGATGATGGTGGTGATGGTGGCTGTGATGATGATGATGCTGGCTGTGATGATGATGGTGGTGGCTGTGATCATGACGATGATGATGATGGTGGTGGCTGTGATCATGACGATGATGATAGTGGTGGTGGCTGTGATGATGGTGGTGGCTGTAATTATGATGATGATGGTGATGATGGTTGCTGTAATGATGATAGTGGTGGCTGTGATGATGATGATGGTGGTGGCTGTGATCATGACGATGATTGGTGGTGATGGTGGCTGTGGTGATCATGATGGTGGCTGTGATAATGATGATGGTGGCTGTGATGATGTTGGTGGCTGTGATGATGTTGTGTGGCTGTGATGATGGTGGTGGCTGTGATGATGATGGTGGCTGTGATGATGATGATGGTGGTGGCTGTGATCATGACGATGATGGTGGTGATGGTGGCTGTGATAATGATGATGGTGGCCGTGGTGATGATGATGATGCTGGCTGTGATGATGATAGTGGGTGGTGGCTGTGATGATGGTGGTGGCTGTAATTATGATGATGATGGTGATGATGGTTGCTGTAATGATGATAGTGGTGGCTGTGATGATGACGATGGTGGTGGCTGTGATTTTGACGATGGTGGTGGCTGTGATGATGATGGTGGCGGCTGTGATGATGATGGAGGTGGCTGTCATGATGATTATGGTGGCTGTGATGACGATGATGGTGGTGATGATGGTGGCTGTGATTATAATGATGGTGGTGATAATGGTGGCTGAGATTATGGTGGTGTGGTAATGATGGTGGGCTGTGATTATGATGATGGTGGTGATGATGGTGGCTGTGATTATGATGATGGTGGTGATAATGGTGGCTGAGATTATGGTGGTGGTGGTAATGATGGTGGCTGTGATTATGATGATGGTGGTGATGATGGTGGCTGTGATTATGATGATGGTGGTGATGATGGTGGCTGTGATTATGATGGTGGTGGTGATGATGGTGGCTGTGATTATGATGATGGTGGTGATGATGGTGGCTGTGATTATGATGGTGGTGGTGATGATGGTGTCTGTGATTATGATGGTGGTGGTGATGATGGTGGCTGTGATTATGATGGTGGTGGTGATGATGGTGTCTGTGATTATGATGGTGGTGGTGATGATGGTGGCTGTGATTATGATGATGGTGGCTGTGATTATGATGATGGCAGTGATGATGGTGGCTGTGATTATGATGATGGTGGTGATTGGTGGCATTGATTATCATGATGGTGGTGGTGATGATGGTGGCTGTGATTATGATGATGGTGGTGATGGTGGCATTGATTATCATGATGGTGGTGGTGATGATGGTGGCTGTGATTATGATGGTGGTGGTGATGGTGGCATTGATTATCATGATGGTGGTGATGATGGTGGCTGTGATTATGATGGTGGCTGTGATTATGATGATGGTGGCTGTGATTATGATGATGGTGGTGATGATGGTGGCTGTGATTATGATGGTGGTGGTGATGATGGTGGCTGTGATTATGATGGTGGTGGTGATGATGGTGGCTGTGATTATGATGGTGGTGGTGATGATGGTGGCTGTGATTATGATGGTGGTGGTGATGATGGTGGCTGTGATTATGATGATGGTGGTGATGGTGGCATTGATTATCATGATGGTGGTGGTGATGATGGTGGCTGTGATTATGATGATGGTGGTGATGGTGGCATTGATTATCATGATGGTGGTGGTGATGATGGTGGCTGTGATTATGATGATGGTGGTGATGGATTTTGGATTTTGTCATTGATTATCATGATGGTGGTGATGATTCCGAGATTTATAAAATAAATATAAAATGTTGAAATATTCTTCACCTGTGTTCTAGGCGTGTGGACCGACCTTACAGAGACTCTGCGGACAGAACATCTATGTCAATGGACTCTGCTACCAGCTAGATAACACCCTGATGGTACGGGGCAGTCTATCCGAACCTCCCCCAGGTAACACCCACTCATCCAGAATTGGGACCTTGTGTTAGTGTTCACAGAACCACCTACCCCTGAAAAGGACACAAAACAGAGACTGGGACCTGCCGTGTTGAGGATGTATTATACTATACTAATAGTAATCGGTCATGATGATATCAGATCTTCTCCACAGAGTGCGGACTGATTGTTTTCGTCATCGATGGTTCTGGAAGTGTCGGAGAAGGGAACTTCAAAATAATGTTGGATTTTGTCAAACAAATGATTTCATCCTTCAGCAAGACAGGAACAAAGGTAATATCCTGACAACAGACAGGCACATAACTAACCGTGCCAATACGAGATGAATACACTGGGAATACACCGAGAAAAGACACATACACTGGGAATACACCGAGAGAAGACACATACACTGAGAAGAGACTGAGAGAAGACACATACTCAGAGAATAGACTGAGAGAAGACACATACTCAGAGAATAGACTGAGAGAAGACACATACACTGAGAAGAGACTGACAGAAGACACATACACTGAGAACAGACTGAGAGAAGACACATACTCAGAGAATAGACTGAGAGAAGACACATACACTGAGAAGAGACTGACAGAAGACACATACTCAGAGAATAGACTGAGAGAAGACACATACACTGGGAATACACCGAGAGAAGACACATACACTGAGAAGAGACTGAGAAAAGACACATACACTGAGAAGAGACTGAGAAAAGACACATACACTGAGAAGAGACTGAGAAAAGACACATACACTGAGAAGAGACTGACAGAAGACACATACACTGAGAAGAGACTGACAGAAGACACATACACTGGGAATACACCGAGAGAAGACACATACACTGGGAGTAAACCGAGAGAAGACACATACACTGAGAAGAGACTGAGAAAGACACATACACTGAGAAGAGACTGACAGAAGACCACATACACTGAGAAGAGGACTGACAGAAGACACATACACTGGGAATACACCGAGAGAAGACACATACACTGGGAGTACACCGAGAGAAGACACATACACTGGGAGTAAACCGAGAGAAGACACATACACTGAGAAGAGACTGAGAAAAGACACATACACTGAGAAGAGACTGACAGAAGACACATACACTGGGAATACACCGAGAGAAGACACATACACTGGGAGTACACCGAGAGAAGACACATACACTGAGAAGAGACTGAGAAAAGACACATACACTGAGAAGAGACTGACAGAAGACACATACACTGGGAATACACCGAGAGAAGACACATAAACTGGGAGTACACCGAGAGAAGACACATACACTGAGAAGAGACTGAGAAAAGACACATACACTGAGAAGAGACTGAGAAAAGACACATACACTGGAAATACACAGAGAGAAGACACATACACTGAGAAGAGACTGAGAAAAGACACATACACTGAGAAGAGAATGAGAAAAGACACATACACTGAGAAGAGACTGAGAAAAGACACATACACTGAGAAGAGACTGAGAAAAGACACATACACTGGGAAATACACCGAGAGAAGACACATACACTGAGAAGAGACTGACAGAAGACACATACACTGGGAATACACCGAGAGAAGACACATACACTGGGAGTACACAGAGTGAAGACACATACACTGAGAAGAGACTGAGAGAAGACACATACACTGAGAAGAGACCGAGAGAAGACACATACACTGAGAAGAGACTGAGAGAAAACACATACACTGGGAGTACACAGAGTGAAGACACATACACTGAGAAGACACCGAGAGAAGACACATACACTGGGAGTACACAGAGTGAAGACACATACACTGAGAAGAGACTGACAGAAGACACATACACTGAGAAGACACCGAGAAAAGACACATACACTAAGAACAGACCGAGAGAAGACACATACACTGGGAGTACACAGAGTGAAGACACATACACTGAGAAGAGACTGACAGAAGACACATACTCAGAGAATAGACTGAGAGAAGACACATACACTGAGAAGACACCGAGAGAAGACACATACACTGAGAACAGACCGAGAGAAGACACATACACTGGGAGTACACCGAGAGAAGACACATACACTGAGAAGACACCTGAGAGAAGACACATACACTGAGAAGAGACTGAGAGAAGACACATAATCAGAGAATACACTGAGAGAAGACACATACACTGGGAGTACACAGAGAGAAGACACATACATTGAGAAGACACCGAGAGAAGACACATACACTGTGAATACAACCGAGAGAAGACACATACACTGAGAACAGACTGAGAGAAGACACATACTCAGAGAATAGACTGAGAGAAGACACATACACTGAGAAGAGACTGAGAGAAGACACATACTCAGAGAATAGACTGAGAGAAGACACATACTCAGAGAATAGACTGAGAGAAGACACATACACTGGGAATACACCGAGAGAAGACACATACACTGAGAAGAGACTGAGAGAAGACACATACACTGAGAACAGACTGAGAGAAGACACATACACTGAGAAGAGACTGAGAGAAAACACATACACTGAGAAGAGACTGAGAGAAGACACATACTCAGAGAATAGACTGAGAGAAGACACATACACTGAGAACAGACCGAGAGAAGACACATACACTGGGAGTACACAGAGAGAAGACACATACACTGAGAAGACACCGAGAGAAGACACATACACTGTGAATACACCGAGAGAAGACACATACACTGAGAAGACACCGAGAGAAGACACATACACTGTGAATACACCGAGAGAAGACACATACACTGAGAACAGACTGAGAGAAGACACATACTCAAAGAATAGACTGAGAGAAGACACATACACTGAGAAGAGACTGAGAGAAGACACATACTTAGAGAATAGACTGAGAGAAGACACATACACTGAGAAGAGACTGAGAGAAGACACATACACTGTGAATACACCGAGAGAAAACACATACACTGAGAACAGACTGAGAGAAGACACATACACTGAGAAGAGACCGAGAGAAGACACATACTCAGAGAATAGACCGAGAGAAGACACATACACTGGGAGTACACCGAGAGAAGACACATACACTGAGAAGACACCGAGAGAAGACATACACTGAGAACAGACTGAGAGAAGACACATACACTGAGAAGAGACCGAGAGAAGACACATACACTGAGAACAGACTGAGAGAAGACACATACACTGAGAAGAGACCGAGAGAAGACACATACACTGAGAACAGACTGAGAGAAGACACATACACTGAGAAGAGACTGAGAGAAGACACATACACTGAGAACAGACTGAGAGAAGACACACACACTGAGAAGAGACTGAGAGAAAACACATACACTGAGAAGAGACTGAGAGAAGACACATACTCAGAGAATAGACTGAGAGAAGACACATACACTGAGAACAGACCGATGAGAAGACACATACACTGGGAGTACACAGAGAGAAGACACATACACTGAGAAGACACCGAGAGAAGACACATACACTGTGAATACACCGAGAGAAAGACACATACACTGAGAAGACACCGAGAGAAGACACATACACTGTGAATACACCGAGAGAAGACACATACACTGAGAACAGACTGAGAGAAGACACATACTCAAAGAATAGACTGAGAGAAGACACATACACTGAGAAGAGACTGAGAGAAGACACATACTTAGAGAATAGACTGAGAGAAGACACATACACTGAAGAAGAGACTGAGAGAAGACACATACACTGTGAATACACCGAGAGAAAACACATACACTGAGAACAGACTGAGAGAAGACACATACACTGAGAAGAGACCGAGAGAAGACACATACTCAGAGAATAGACTGAGAGAAGACACATACACTGGAGTACACCGAGAGAAGACACATACACTGAGAAGACACCGAGAGAAGACATACACTGAGAACAGACTGAGAGAAGACACATACACTGAGAAGAGACCGAGAGAAGACACATACACTGAGAACAGACTGAGAGAAGACACATACACTGAGAAGAGACCGAGAGAAGACACATACACTGAGAACAGACTGAGAGAAGACACATACACTGAGAAGAGACTGAGAGAAAACACATACTCAGAGAATACACTGAGAGAAGACACATACATTGAGAAGACACAGAGAGAAGACACATACACTGTGAATACACCGAGAGAAGACACATACACTGTGAATACACCGAGAGAAGACACATACACTGAGAACAGACTGAGAGAAGACACATACTCAGAGAATAGACTGAGAGAAGACACATACACTGAGAAGAGACTGAGAGAAGACACATACTCAGAGAATAGACTGAGAGAAGACACATACACTGGGAATACACCGAGAGAAGACACATACACTGAGAAGAGACTGAGAGAAGACACATACTCAGAGAATAGACTGAGAGAAGACACATACACTGGGAGTACACCGAGAGAAGACACATACACTGAGAACAGACTGAGAGAAGACACATACACTGAGAAGAGACTGAGAGAAGACACATACACTGAGAACAGACTGAGAGAAGACACATACACTGAGAAGAGACTGAGAGAAAACACATACACTGAGAAGAGACTGAGAGAAGACACATACACTGGGAATACACCGAGAGAAGACACATACACTGAGAACAGACTGAGAGAAGACACATACACTGAGAACAGACTGAGAGAAGACACATACACTGAGAAGAGACTGAGAGAAGACACATACACTGAGAACAGACTGAGAGAAGACACATACACTGAGAAGAGACTGAGAGAAAACACATACACTGAGAAGAGACTGAGAGAAGACACATACTCAGAGAATAGACTGAGAGAAGACACATACACTGAGAACAGACCGAGAGAAGACACATTCACTGGGAGTACACAGAGAGAAGACACATACACTGAGAAGACACCGAGAGAAGACACATACACTGTGAATACACCGAGAGAAGACACATACACTGAGAAGACACCGAGAGAAGACACATACACTGTGAATACACCGAGAGAAGACACATACACTGAGAACAGACTGAGAGAAGACACATACACTGTGAATACACCGAGAGAAGACACATACACTGAGAACAGACTGAGAGAAGACACATACTCAGAGAATAGACTGAGAGAAGACACATACAATGAGAAGAGACTGAGAGAAGACACATACTTAGAGAATAGACTGAGAGAAGACACATACTTAGAGAATAGACTGAGAGAAGACACATACAATGAGAAGAGACTGAGAGAAGACACATACACTGAATACACCGAGAGAAAACACATACACTGAGAAGAGACTGAGAGAAGACACATACTCAGAGAATAGACCGAGAGAAGACACATACACTGAGAAGAGACTGAGAGAAGACACATACACTGGGAGTACACCGAGAGAAGACACATACACTGAGAAGACACCGAGAGAAGACACATACACTGAGAACAGACTGAGAGAAGACACATACACTGAGAAGAGACTGAGAGAAGACACATACACTGAGAAGAGACTGAGAGAAGACACATACACTGAGAAGAGACTGAGAGAAGACACATACTCAGAGAATACACTGAGAGAAGACACATACACTGGGAGTACACAGAGAGAAGACACATACATTGAGAAGACACCGAGAGAAGACACATACACTGTGAATACACCGAGAGAAGACACATACACTGTGAATACCCCGAGAGAAGACACATACACTGTAAATACACAGAGAGAAGACACATACACTGGGAGTACACAGAGAGAAGACACATACATTGAGAAGACACCGAGAGAAGACACATACACTGTGAATACACCGAGAGAAGACACATACACTGTGAATACCCCGAGAGAAGACACATACACTGTAAATACACAGAGAGAAGACACATACACTGAGAATACACAGAGAGAAGACACATACACTGGGAATAGACCAAGAGAAGACAGTTGGATGATGGTTGGTGATGTGATGGATGATGGGTGGTAATTGAATGGATGATGGGTGGGGATATGATGGATGATGGGGGGGATGTGATGGATGGTGGGTGGGGATGTGATGGATGATTGGTGGGGATGTGATGGATGATGGGTGGGGATGTGATGGATGATGGGTGGGGATGTGATGGATGATTGGTGGGGATGTGATGGATGATGAGAAGAGACTGAGAGAAGACACATACACTGAATACACCGAGAGAAAACACATACACTGAGAAGAGACTGAGAGAAGACACATACTCAGAGAATAGACCGAGAGAAGACACATACACTGAGAAGAGACTGAGAGAAGACACATACACTGGGAGTACACCGAGAGAAGACACATACACTGAGAAGACACCGAGAGAAGACACATCCACTGAGAACAGACTGAGAGAAGACACATACACTGAGAAGAGACCGAGAGAAGACACATACACTGAGAACAGACTGAGAGAAGACACATACACTGAGAAGAGACTGAGAGAAGACACATACTCAGAGAATACACTGAGAGAAGACACATACACTGGGAGTACACAGAGAGAAGACACATACATTGAGAAGACACCGAGAGAAGACACATACACTGTGAATACACCGAGAGAAGACACATACACTGTGAATACCCCGAGAGAAGACACATACACTGTAAATACACAGAGAGAAGACACATACACTGGGAGTACACAGAGAGAAGACACATACATTGAGAAGACACCGAGAGAAGACACATACACTGTGAATACACCGAGAGAAGACACATACACTGTGAATACCCCGAGAGAAGACACATACACTGTAAATACACAGAGAGAAGACACATACACTGAGAATACACAGAGAGAAGACACATACACTGGGAATAGACCAAGAGAAGACAGTTGGATGATGGTTGGTGATGTGATGGATGATGGGTGGTAATTGAATGGATGATGGGTGGGGATATGATGGATGATGGGGGGGATGTGATGGATGGTGGGTGGGGATGTGATGGATGATTGGTGGGGATGTGATGGATGATGGGTGGGGATGTGATGGATGATGGGTGGGGATGTGATGGATGATTGGTGGGGATGTGATGGATGATGGCTGGGGATATGGTGGATGATGGGGGGATGTGATGGAAGGTGGGTGGGGATGTGATGGATGATGGGTGGGGATGTGATGGATGATGGGTGGGGATGTGATGGATGATGGGTGGGGATGTGATGGATGATGGGTGAGGATGTGATGGACGATGGGTGGTAATTGAATGGATGATGGGGGGGATGTGATGGATGATGGGGAGGTGATGGATGATGGGTGGGGATGTGATGGATGATGGGTGGGGATGTGATGGATGATGGGTGGGGATGTGATGAATGATGGGTGGGAATGTGATGGATGATGGGGGGATGTGATGGATGATGGGGATGTGATGGATGATGGATGGGGATGTGATGGATGATGGGGGGATGTGATGGATGATGGGGGATATGATGGATGGGGATGTGATGGATGATGAGGGGATGTGATGGATGATGGGTGGGGATGTGATGGATGATGGGTGGAGATGTGATGGATGATGGGGGATGTGATGGATGATGGGGAATGTGATGGATGATGGATGGGGATGTGATGGATGATGGGGGGGATGTGATGGATGATGGGGGGATGTGATGGATGATGGGGGGATGTGATGGATGATGGGTGGAGATGTGATGGATGATGGGTGGGGATGTGATGGATGATGGGGGATGTGATGGATGATGGATTGGGATGTGATGGATGATGGGGGGATGTGATGGATGATGGGTGGAGATGTGATGGATGATGGTGGGGATGTGATGGGTGGGGATGTGATGGATGATGGGTGAGGATGTGATAGATGATAAATGGGGATGTGATGGATGATGGGGGGATGTGATGGATGATGGGTGGAGATGTGATGGATGATGGGTGAGGATATGATGGATGGGGATGTGATGGATGATGGGTGAGGATATGATGGATGGGGATGTGATGGATGATGGGGGGATGTGATGGATGATGGATGGGGATGTGATGGATGATGGGGGGATGTGATGGATGATGGGTGGAGAAGTGATGGATGATGGGTGGAGATGTGATGGATGATGGGTGGGGATGTGATGGATGATAAATGGGGATGTGATGGATGATAAATGGGGATGTGATGGATGATGGGGGGATGTGATGGATGATGGGTGGAGATGTGATGGATGATGGGTGGAGATGTGATGGATGATGGGTGGAGATGTGATGGATGATGGGGGGATGTGATGGATGATGGTGGAGATGTGATGGATGATGGTGGGGATGTGATGGATGATGGGTGAGGATGTGATAGATGATAAATGGGGATGTGATGGATGATGGGGGATGTGATGGATGATGGGTGGAGATGTGATGGATGATGGGTGAGGATATGATGGATGGGGATGTGATGGATGATGGGGGGATGTGATGGATGATGGGGGGATGTGATGGATGATGGGTGGAGATGTGATGGATGATGGGTGGAGATGTGATGGATGATGGGTGGGGATGTGATGGATGATAAATGGGGATGTGATGGATGATAAATGGGGATGTGATGGATGATGGGGGGATGTGATGGATGATGGGTGGAGATGTGATGGATGATGGGTGGAGATGTGATGGATGATGGGTGGAGATGTGATGGATGATGGGGGGATGTGATGGATGATGGGTGGAGATGTGATGGATGATGGTGGGGATGTGATGGATGATGGGTGAGGATGTGATAGATGATAAATGGGGATGTGATGGATGATGGGGGGATGTGATGGATGATGGGTGGAGATGTGATGGATGATGGGTGAGGATATGATGGATGGGGATGTGATGGATGATGGGGGGATGTGATGGATGATGGGGGGATGTGATGGATGATGGATGGGGATGTGATGGATGATGGGGGGATGTGATGGATGATGGGTGGAGATGTGATGGATGATGGGTGAGGATATGATGGATGGGGATGTGATGGATGATGGGGGGATGTGATGGATGATGGGGGGATGTGATGGATGATGGATGGGGATGTGATGGATGATGGGGGGATGTGATGGATGATGGGGGGATGTGATGGATGATGGGTGGGGATGTGATGGATGATGGGTGAGGATATGATGGATGGGGTTGTGATGGATGATGGGGGGATGTGATGGATGATGGATGGGGATGTGATGGATGATGGGGGGATGTGATGGATGATGGGTGGAGATGTGATGGATGATGGGTGGAGATGTGATGGATGATGGGTGGGGATGTGATGGATGATAAATGGGGATGTGATGGATGATAAATGGGGATGTGATGGATGATGGGGGGATGTGATGGATGATGGGTGGAGATGTGATGGATGATGGGTGGAGATGTGATGGATGATGGGTGGAGATTGATGGATGATGGGTGGAGATGTGATGGATGATGGGGGGATGTGATGGATGATGGGTGGAGATGTGATGGATGATGGGGGGATGTGATGGATGATGGGTGGGGATGTGATGGATGATAGGGGGATGTGATGGATGATGAATGGGGATGTGATGGATGATGGGTGATGATGTTCTTGGTTCCTTTGTAGAGTTCCCATGGTCTCATCATGTATAATCGTCTCTCTTCTTTCCAGTTCGCTCTCTTACAATACTCTGCACAGGTTAAGGTTGAATTTACCTTCAGAAGATTTTCCACCAATTCAGACCTAAATGCTGTGAACAATATCAATTATCAGTATGGAGGGAGCACGAGAACCGCGACTGCCATCCGTAGAGCTGTGTAAGTAGCACATGGACTGTTTGAGCTCACGTCCACTGTCCTGGTGTCTCTTCAGACTGCTCTGTAATCTGACATCAGGACATTTATGTACTGTTGATACAACTATGGCGTCTGTAGGCATCTGTTAAGTCGTGGCTTTCTCATCTCCAGAGATTTTCCATGTTCTCACTTCCTCTGCAGACTCCACTTTCACATGTTATGTCTTCTGAAGACGTCTTCACTCCGCACACAGTGCGTCATGGATCACAGAGTGTGGACCCCAGTGCCAACTAACTGGGTTGACTTTGGGCTACACAATAGGGAATATTTTCTAAGCACTTCCCTGGTATTCACCTTTTAATCCCTGTTAGGGATCTGGACTTTGCTGCAGGGAAGCAACCGGGCAGCTACCTCCTGGGATAGTCCCAGTTTAGTTGGCAGCTGACCCACTGGGGTCAGGGTCACTGGTGCAAGCACTAGGAGCTTTAAGCACAGAAAACCACAAGTACAGTCTGAACAGACACTGATACTGATTGTGTGGGCTTTGGCAGAAGTAGACTGTAGGAAACTTGGTTGGATGTCTGAGATGCAGGGAAACTGCACCACAATCACAGAAGCAGTCTGAACAGTCTCTAGTACTGGAACTGCAGACAATGGCAGCACCAATCGGAGAGCTTGCCGGTAGTGGTGGATGCAGGAACCAAGACTAGAGCTCTGGCACAAACTGCAAACCTAACAGTTATTATCATGTGAGGTTCTCGAGTTCTAGGCTCGTCTGCCGATCTTCCATGTTTCCTGTTTCCGCAGGCGGGATCTTTTCATCCCTCTATCAAAGAAGGACTCCATGAAGCTTCTCATTGTCATCACAGATGGACAATCAAATGGCGAAAGCATTACTATTGCTGATGCTGCATCGGAGGCAGAGAAAGAAGGCATTCAGCGCATCTCTATTGGGGTAAACATCTCCAATATGTCACTTGTGATCTGGAGATTCAGTGGTCACTAAAAGATCTAAGGAGCGCCACCCAAACTGATAAGAACAGGATTGTTTATAAGCTATAAGGAGGTCAGAGATAAGGGATATACATGAGCTGTCAGGAGTTCAAACACAATGGTGACCCGTGAGCTGCCAGGAGTTCAGAGACAAGGATACCCATGATCTGTTAGGAGTTCAGAGGCAAGGGCTACCCATGAGCCATCAGGAGTTCAAAAAAATGGGCTACCCATGACCTGCCAGGAGGTCATAGACAATGGCAACCTATGAGCCGTTAGGAGTCCAGAGACAATGGCTGCACATGAGCTGCCAGGAGTTCAGAGACAAAGGCTACACATGAGCCATCAGGAATTCAGAAGCAAGGGTCACCATTGAGCTGCCAGGAGCTCAGAGACATGGGCTACCCCTGACCTGCCAGGAGGTCATAGACAATGGCAACCTATGAGCTGTTAGGAGTCCAGAGACAATGGCTGCACATGAGCTGCCAGGAGTTCAGAGACAAAGGCTGCATATGAGCCATCAGGAATTCAGAAGCAAGGGTCACCATTGAGCTGCCAGGAGCTCAGAGACATGGGCTACCCATGAGTCACCAGGAGTTCATAGACAATGGTTGCACATGAGCTGTCAGGAGTTCAGAGACAAGAGCTACCCGTGGGCCATTTGTAACATAGTAACATAGTTTATAAGGCCGAAAAAAAGACATCTGTCCATCCAGTTCTCCCTGTTTTCCTACAAGTTGATCCAGAGGAAGGCAAAAAACCCTGTGAGGTAGAAGCCAATTTTCTTCACTTTAGGGAAAAAAAATTCTTTCCCGACTCCAATCAGGCATCAGAATTACTCCCTGGATCAACCACCCCCCTCTAGTAACTATAACCTGTAATATTATTACCTCCAGAAATACATCCAGGCCCCTCCTGATCTCTTATAGTGAACTTACCATCACCACCTCCTCAGAGAGAGAGTTCCATAGTCTCACTGCTCTTACCGTAAAGAGTCCATAGTCTCACTGCTCTTACAGTAAAGAGTCCATAGTGTCTCTGCTCTTACTGTAAAGAGTCCATAGTCTCACTGCTCTTACAGTATAGAGTCCACAGTCTCACTGCTCTTACAGTAAAGAGTCCATAGTCTCACTGCTCTTACTGTAAAGAGTCCATAGTCTCACTGCTCTTACAGTAAAGAGTCCATAGTCTCACTGCTCTTACAGTAAAGAGTCCATAGTCTCACTGCTCTTAATGTATAGTCCATAGTCTTACTGCTCTTACAGTAAAGAGTCCATAGTCTCACTGCTCTTACAGAAAAGAGTCCATAGTCTCACTGCTCTTACAGTAAAGAGTCCATAGTCTCACTGCTCTTACAGTATAGAGTCCATAGTCTCACTGCTCTTACAGTAAAGAGTCCATAGTCTCACTGCTCTTACAGAAAAGAGTCCATAGTCTTACTGCTCTTACAGTAAAGAGTCTATAGTCTCACTGCTCTTACAGTAAAGAGTCCATAGTCTCACTGCTCTTACAGTAGAGAGTCCATAGTCTCACTGCTCTTACTGTAAAGAGTCCATAGTCTCACTGCTCTTAATGTATAGTCCATAGTCTCACTGCTCTTACAGTAAAGAGTCCATAGTCTCACTGCTCTTACAGAATAGAGTCCATAGTCTCACTGCTCTTACAGTAAAGAGTCCATAGTCTCACTGCTCTTACAGAAAAGAGTCCATAGTCTCACTGCTCTTACAGTAAAGAGTCCATAGTCTCACTGCTCTTACTGTAAAGAGTCCATAGTCTCACTGCTCTTAATGTATAGTCCATAGTCTCACTGCTCTTACAGTAAAGAGTCCATAGTCTCACTGCTCTTACAGTAAAGAATCCATAGTCTCACTGCTCTTACCGTAAAGAGTCCATAGTCTCACTGCTCTTACAGTAAAGAGTCCATAGTCTCACTGCTCTTACTGTAAAGAGTACATAGTCTCACTGCTCTTACCGTAAAAAGTCCATAGTCTTACTGCTCTTACCGTACAGAGTCCACAGTCTCACTGCTCTTACCGTAAAGAGTCCATAGTCTCACTGCTCTTACAGTAAAGAGTCCATAGTCTCACTGCTCTTACCGTAAAGAGTCCATAGTCTCACTGATTTTACAGTAAATAGTCCATAGTCTCACTGCTCTTACCATACAGAGTCCATAGTCTCACTGCTCTTACTGTAAAGAGTCCATAGTCTCACTGCTCTTATTGTAAAGAGTCCATAGTCTCACTGCTCTTACCGTAAAGAGTCCATAGTCTCACTGCTCTTACAGTAAAGAGTCCATAGTCTCACTGCTCTTACCGTACAGAGTCCATAGTCTCACTGCTCTTACCGTAAAGAGTCCATAGTCTCACTGCTCTTACAGTAAATAGTCCATAGTCTCACTGCTCTTACCGTAAAGAGTCCACAGTCTCACTGATCTTACAGTAAAGAGTCCATAGTCTCACTGCTCTTACAGTAAAGAGTCCATAGTCTCACTGCTCTTACAGTAAATAGTCCATAGTCTCACTGCTCTTACGTAAAGAGTCCATAGTCTCACTGCTCTTACAGTAAAGAGTCCATAGTCTCACTGCTCGTACCGTAAAGAGTCCACAGTCTCACTACTCTTACTGTAAAGAGTCCATAGTCTCACTGCTCTTACAGTAAAGAGTCCATAGTCTCACTGTTCTTACAGTAAAGAGTCCATAGTCTCACTGCTCTTACAGTAAAGAGTCCATAGTCTCACTGCTCTTACAGTAAAGAGTCCATAGTCTCACTGTTCTTACAGTAAAGAGTCCATAGTCTCACTGCTCTTACAGAATAGAGTCCATAGTCTCAAGGCTCTTACAGTAAAGAGTCCATAGTCTCACTGCTCTTACAGTAAAGAGTCCATAGTCTCACTGCTCTTACAGTAAAGAATCCTCTTCTATGTTTATGTACAAACCTTCTTTCCTCCAGACGCAGAGGATGTCCCCTCGTCACAGTCCTCGGGATAAATAGATGATGGGAGAGATCTCTGTACTGACCCCTGATATATTTATACATAGTTATTACATCTCCCCTCAGTCGTCCCTAATTTTGATAATCTTTCTGGGACCTGTAGTCCACCCAATCCAGTTATTACTTTAGTTGCCCTCCTCTGAACCCTCTCCAGCTCTGCTATGTCTGCCTTGTTCACAGGAGCCCAGAACTGTACACACTGTAGTTCAGGGACTAGGGCTACCTATGAGCTGTCAGGAGTTTAGGGACAAGGGTACCCATGAGCCTTCAGGGCTTCTCTCTGATGGGACTCACTGTGAACAGACAGCCTCATACTCTGCAAATTCAGAGACTGACGTCTGTACTGACCAAGTAAAGAAATGATTTATAGACCAAAATGAGTAAAACAAATACATTTAAAAAAAAACCTCAATGGTGTCTAGAGCCTTTAAAGGGAATGTGTCAGTGATTTCTATCATATGATTATCATGACAAAAACTCTCCATTTCTAGTCTCTATTTGCTGACTGCATAGGTCTGACTGTTTTCTGCACACGTATGGGGGCAGCCGTTATGCCTGAGCTGCTGCACTGCCTCCATCAGCCACATAAGAAACCCTGGACAGGCAATTACTGATTGACTTCTATGGAGAGACTTGTGAGCGTGCTCTGCAAAATCTACAGGGGTCACTACTGTGCAGGGATGAGGGGGCTGTGACCATCACCTACTGACTTCTATACAGAGTGTTGTGAGCATGCTCTATACAATCTACAGGGGTCACTGTGCAGGGATGAGGGGGCTGTGACCATCACCTACTGACTTCTATACAGAGTGTTGTGAGCATGCTCTATACAATCTACAGGGGTCACTGTGCAGGGATGAGGGGGCTGTGACCATCACCTACTGACTTCTATACAGAGTGTTGTGAGCATGCTCTATACAATCTACAGGGGTCACTGCAGGGATGAGGGAGCTGTGACCATCACCTACTGACTTCTATACAGAGTGTTGTGAGCATGCTCTATACAATCTACAGGGGTCACTGTGCAGGGATGAGGGGGCTGTGACCATCACCTACTGACTTCTATACAGAGTGTTGTGAGCATGCTCTATACAGTCTACAGGGGTCACTACTGTGCAGGGATGAGGGGGCTGTGGACCATCACCTACTGACTTCTATACAGAGTGTGGTGAGCATGCTCTATACAATCTACAGGGGTCACTGTGCAGGGATGAGGGGGCTGTGACCATACCTACTGAATTCTATACAGAGTGTTGTGAGCATGCTCTATACAATCTACAGGGGTCACTGTGCAGGGATGAGGGGGCTGTGACCATCACCTACTGACTTCTATACAGAGTGTTGTGAGCATGCTCTATACAATCTACAGTGGTCACTGTGCAGAGATGAGGGGGCTGTGACCGTCACCTACTGACTTCTATACAGAGTGTGGTGAGCATGCTCCATACAATCTACAGGGGTCACTGTGCAGGGATGAGGGGGCTGTGACCATCACCTACTGACTTCTATACAGAGTGTGGTGAGCATGCTCTATAACAATCTACAGGGGTCACTGTGCAGGGATGAGGGGGCTGTGACCATCACCCTACTGACTTCTATACAGAGTGTTGTGAGCATGCTCTATACAGTCTACAGGGGTCACTACTGTGCAGGGATGAGGGGGCTGTGACCATCACCTACTGACTTCTATACAGAGTGTGGTGAGCATGCTCTATACAATCTACAGGGGTCACTGTGCAGGGATGAGGGGGCTGTGACCATCACCTACTGAATTCTATACAGAGTGTTGTGAGCATGCTCTATACAATCTACAGGGGTCACTGTGCAGGGATGAGGGGGCTGTGACCATCACCTACTGACTTCTATACAGAGTGTGGTGAGCATGCTCTATACAATCTACAGTGGTCACTGTGCAGAGATGAGGGGGCTGTGACCGTCACCTACTGACTTCTATACAGAGTGTGGTGAGCATGCTCCATACAATCTACAGGGGTCACTGTGCAGGGATGAGGGGGCTGTGACCATCACCTACTGACTTCTATACAGAGTGTGGTGAGCATGCTCTATACAATCTACAGGGGTCACTGTGCAGGGATGAGGGGGCTGTGACCATCACCTACTGACTTCTATACAGAGTGTGGTGAGCATGCTCTATACAATCTACAGGGGTCACTGTGCAGGGATGAGGGGGCTGTGACCATCACCTACTGACTTCTATACAGAGTGTTGTGAGCATGCTCTATACAATCTACAGGGGTCACTGTGCAGGGATGAGGGGGCTGTGACCATCACCTACTGAATTCTATACAGAGTGTTGTGAGCATGCTCTATACAATCTACAGTGGTCACTGCAGGGATGAGGGGGCTGTGACCATCACCTACTGACTTCTATACAGAGTGTTGTGAGCATGCTCTATACAATCTACAGGGGTCACTGCAGGGATGAGGGGGCTGTGACCATCACCTACTGACTTCTATACAGAGTGTTGTGAGCATGCTCTATAAAATCTACAGGGGTCACTGTGCAGGGATGAGGGAGCTGTGACCATCACCTACTGACTTCTATACAGAGTGTTGTGAGCATGCTCTATACAATCTACAGGGGTCACTGTGCAGGGATGAGGGGGCTGTGACCATCACCTACTGACTTCTATACAGAGTGTGGTGAGCATGCTCTATACAGTCTACAGGGGTCACTACTGTGCAGGGATGAGGGGGCTGTGACCATCACCTACTGACTTCTATACAGAGTGTGGTGAGCATGCTCTATACAATCTACAGGGGTCACTGTGCAGGGATGAGGGGGCTGTGACCATCACCTACTGACTTCTATACAGAGTGTTGTGAGCATGCTCTATACAATCTACAGGGGTCACTGTGCAGGGATGAGGGGGCTGTGACCATCACCTACTGACTTCTATACAGAGTGTTGTGAGCATGCTCTATACAATCTACAGGGGTCACTGTGCAGGGATGAGGGGGCTGTGACCATCACCTACTGAATTCTATACAGAGTGTTGTGAGCATGCTCTATACAATCTACAGGGGTCACTGTGCAGGGATGAGGGGGCTGTGACCATCACCTACTGACTTCTATACAGAGTGTGGTGAGCATGCTCTATACAATCTACAGTGGTCACTGTGCAGAGATGAGGGGGCTGTGACCGTCACCTACTGACTTCTATACAGAGTGTGGTGAGCATGCTCCATACAATCTACAGGGGTCACTGTGCAGGGATGAGGGGCTGTGACCGTCACCTACTGACTTCTATACAGAGTGTGGTGAGCATGCTCTATACAATCTACAGGGGTCACTGTGCAGGGATGAGGGGCTGTGACCATCACCTACTGACTTCTATACAGAGTGTGGTGAGCATGCTCTATACAATCTACAGGGGTCACTATGCAGGGATGAGGGGGCTGTGACCATCACCTACTGACTTCTATACAGAGTGTTGTGAGCATGCTCTATACAATCTACAGGGGTCACTGTGCAGGGATGAGGGGGCTGTGACCATCACCTACTGAATTCTATACAGAGTGTTGTGAGGCATGCTCTATACAATCTACAGTGGTCACTGCAGGGATGAGGGGGCTGTGACCATCACCTACTGACTTCTATTACAGAGTGTTGTGAGCATGCTCTATACAATCTATCAGTGGTCACTGTGCAGGGATGAGGGGGCTGTGACCATCACCTCTGACTTCTATACAGAGTGTGGTGAGCGTGCTCTATAAAATCTACAGGGTCACTGTGCAGAGATGAGGGGGCTGTGACCATCACCTACTGACTTCTATACAGAGTGTTGTGAGCATGCCTCTATACAATCTACAGGGTCACTGTGCAGGGATGAGGGGGCTGTGACCATCACCTACTGACTTCTATACAGAGTGTGGTGAGCATGCTCTATACAATCTACAGGGGTCACTGTGCAGGGATGAGGGGGCTGTGACCATCACTACTGACTTCTATAACGAGTGTTGTGAGCATGCTCTATACAATCTACAGGGGTCACTGTGCAGGGATGAGGGGGCTGTGACCATCACCTACTGACTTCTATACAGAGTGTTGCGAGCATTTGCTCTATACAATCTACAGGGGTCACTGCAGGGGATGAGGGGGCTGTGACCATCACCTACTGACTTCTATACAGAGTGTTGTGAGCATGCTCTATACAATCTACAGGGGTCACTGTGCAGGGATGAGGGGGCTGTGACCGTCACCTACTGAATTCTATACAGAGTGTGGTGTGAATGCTCTATACAATCTACGGGGTCACTGTGCAGGGATGAGGGGCTTGACCATCACCTACTGACTTCTATACAGAGTGTTGCGAGCATGCTCTATACAATCTACAGGGGTCACTGTGCAGGGATGAGGGGGCTGTGACCATCACCTACTGACTTCTATACGAGTGTTGTGAGCATGCTCTATACAATCTACAGGGGTCACTGCAGGGTGAGGGGGCTGTGACCATCACCTACTGACTTCTATACAGAGTGTGGTGAGCATGCTCTATACAATCTACAGGGGTCACTGTGCAGGGATGGGGGGCTGTGACCATCACCTACTGACTTCTATACAGAGTGTGGTGAGCATGCTCTATACAATCTACAGGGTCACTGTGCAGGGATGAGGGGGCTGTGACCATCACCTACTGACTTCTATACAGAGTGTTGTGAGCATGCTCTATACAATCTACAGGGGTCACTGTGCAGGGATGAGGGGGCTGTGACCATCACCTACAACTTCTATACAGAGTGTTGTGAGCATGCTCTATACAATCTACAGGGGTCACTGTGCAGGGATGAGGGGGCTGTGACCATCACCTACTGACTTCTATACAGAGTGTTGTGAGCATGCTCTATACAATCTACAGGGTCACTGTGCAGGGATGAGGGGGCTGTGACCATCACCTACTGACTTCTATACAGAGTGTGGTGAGCATGCTCTATACAATCTACAGGGGTCACTGCAGGATGAGGGGGCTGTGACCATCACCTACTGACTTCTATACAGAGTGTGGTGAGCATGCTCTATACAATCTACAGGGGTCACTGCAGGGATGAGGGGGCTGTGACCATCACCTAACTGACTTCTAAACAGAGTGTGGTGAGCATGTCTATAATCACGGGGTCACTGCAGGGATGAGGGGCTGTGCCATCACCTACTGATTCTATACAGAGTGTGGTGAAGCATGCTTATACAATCTACGGGGTCACTTGCAGGGATGGGGGCTGTGACCATCACCTACTGACTTCTATACAGAGAGTGTTGTGAGCATGCATGCTCTATACAATCTACAGGGTCACTGCAGGGATGAGGGGGCTGTGACATCACCTACTGACTTCTATACAGAGTGGTTGAGCATGCTCTATACAATCTACAGGGATCACGCAGGATGAGGGGCTGTGACCATCACCTACTGACTTCTATACAGAGTGTTGTGAACATGCTCTATAAATCTACAGGGGTCACTGCAGGGATGAGGGGGCTGTGACCATCACCTACTGATTCTATACAGAGTGTGTGAGCATGCTCTATACAATCTACAGGGGTCACTGTGCAGGGATGAGGGGGCCTGGACCATCACCCTACTGACTTCTATACAGAGTGTGTGAGCATGCTCTAACAATCTACAGGGTCACTGTGCAGGGATGAGGGGCTGTGACCATCACCTACTGACTTCTATACAGAGTGTTGTGAGCATGCTCTAACAATCTACAGGGTCACTGTGCAGGGATGAGGGGGCTGTGACCATCACCTACTGACTTCTATACAGAGTGTTGTGACATGCTCTATACAATCTACAGGGTCACTGCAGGATGAGGGGCTGTGACCATCACCTACTGACTTCTATACAAGTGTGGTGAGCATGCTCTATACAATCTACAGTGGTCACTGCAGGGATGAGGGGCTGTGACCATCACCTACTGACTTCTCTATACAGAGGTTGGTGAGCATGCTCTAAACATCTACAGTGGTCACTGCAGGGATGAGGGGGCTGTGACCATCACCTACTGACTTCTATACAGAGTGTTGTGAGCATGCTCTATACAATCTACAGGGGTCACTGCAGGGATGAGGGGCTGTGACCATCACCTACTGATTCTATACAGAGTGTTGTGAGCATGCTCTATACATCTACAGGGGTCACTGTGCAGAGATGAGGGGGCTGTGACATCACCTACTGACTTCTATACAGAGTGTTGTGAGCATGCTCTATACAATCTACAGGGGTCACTGTGCAGGGATGAGGGAGCTGTGACCACACCTACTGACTTCTATACATAGTGTGTGAGCATGCTCTATACAATCTACAGGGGTCACTGTGCAGGGATGAGGGGGCTGTGACCATCACCCTACTGACTTCTATACAGAGTGTTGTGAGCATGCTCTAACAATCTACAGGGGTCACTGTGCAGGGATGAGGGCTGTGACCATCATCTACTGACTTCTATACAGAGTGTGGTGAGCATGCTCTATACAATCTACAGGGGTCACTGTGCGAGGGGGTGTGACCATCACCTACTGACTTCTATAGAGTGTTGTGAGCATGCTCTATACAATCTACAGGGTCACTGTGCAGGGATGAGGGAGCTGTGACCACCACCTACTGACTTCTATACATAGTGTTGTGAGCATGCTCTATACAATCTACAGGGGTCACTGTGCAGGGATGAGGGGCTGTGACCATCACCTACTGACTTCTATACAGAGTGTTGTGAGCATGCTCTATACAATCTACAGGGGTCACTGTGCAGGGATGAGGGGGCTGTGACCATCACCTACTGACTTCTATACATAGTGTTGTGAGCATGCCTCTATACAATCTACAGGGGTCACTGTGCAGGGATGAGGGGGGGATTGTGACCATCACCTACTGACTTCTATACAGAGTGTGGTGAGCATGCTCTATACAATCTACAGGGGTCACTGTGCAGGGATGAGGGGGCTGTGACCATCACCTACTGACTTCTATGAGCGATAGTTGTAAGCATGCTCTATACAATCTACAGGGGTCACTGTGCATGGATGAGGGGGCTGTGACCATCACCTACTGACTTCTATGAGCGATAGTTGTAAGCATGCTCTGTGACATTTTTTTATGTGTCCTTGTGCTAGATCCAGTATTATCTGTATATGATGATGATGGTGGTGATGATAATGAAGATAAGGATGATGACAGTGGTGAGGATGATAGTGGTGATGAAAAGAGATTATGGTAATGAGGATGATGATGGTAGTAACAATGGTGGTTTTGATGGTGCTGGTGATGATGGGGGTGATTGCTGTAACTTACGTTGTTTATTTAGGATCTTCTCCTTCTTACATGAGGATGATGGTGAGAATGATGAAAAGAGATGATGGTGATGAGGGCACATAAGGATGATTGGACATAATGAGTGTAATATACATGATGGCATAGTCATCTCTGTTCTGTAATCTGCCACCATTGTGTCTGTGACTTCCTTCAAGGTGGGAAACGCCTTCACTGTTAGATCTGCCTATGACGAGTTGCGTGCAATCGCCTCCTCCCCGGACAACATCTTTCAAGTCAATGACTTTTCTGCCCTGAATGAAATTCAGAAGATTCTGCAGCAGAAGATCTTCGCTATTGAAGGTTGGTCGTAACAATATGGTGCATGGTGCTATCATTGTGCCTCCTCCACCACCTTCTTCCAGGTCTTGCTTTGTCTCTACACCTTCTTCCTCCACCCTCTTCCTGCTCTTACTCTCTCTTCACCCTCTTCCTCCACCCTTTTCTTCCATCCTCTTCCTCTGCCGTTTCCTTCACTCTCTCTCTTCACCCACTGCCTCCACCCTTTTCCTTTACCCTCGACCTTCACCCTCATCCTCTGTGCTCTTCCTCCACCCTCTCCCCCTACCTCCCTCTTCACCCTTTTCTTCCACCCTCTTCCTCACCCTCTCTCTTCATCTTCTTTCTCCACCTTCCTACTTCAGCCTTTCCATTAGCTTTCTTCCTCCACCCTCTTTCTGCTCTTGCTTGGTCTCTTCACCTTCTTCATGCACCCTCCTCCTGCTATTGCTCTTCACCTTCTTCCACCACCCTCTTCCTGCTCTTGCTCTGTATCTTCGCCTTCTTCCTCTTCCTCCACCCTCTTCCAGCTCTTGCTCTGTGTCTTCGTCTTCTTCCTCTTCCTCCACCCTCTTCCTACACTTGCTCTGTCTCTTCACCTTCCTCCACCCTTTTCCTCCACCCTCTTCCTGCTCTTGCTCGGTCTCTTTACCTTCTTCCTCCATCCTCTTCCTGCTCTTGCTCTGTCTCTTCAACTTCTTCCTCTACCCTCTTCATGCTCTTGCTTGGTCTATTCACCTTATTCCTCAGCCTCTTCCTGCTCTTGCTCTGTCTCTTCACCTTATTTCTCCACCCTCTCCGGCTCTAGCTTGGTCTCTTCACCTTCTTCCTCCACCCTCTTCCTGCTATTGCTTGGTCTCTTCACCTTCTTCCTCCACCGTCTTCCTGCTCTTGGTCGGTCTCTTCACCTTATTCCTCCACCCTCTTCCTGCTCTTGCTTGGTTTCTTCACCTTCTTCCTCCACCCTCTTCATGCTCTTGCTCGGTCTCTTCACCTTCTTCTCCATCCTCTTTCTGCTCTTGCTTGGTCTCTTCAATTTATTCCTCCACCCTCTTCCTGCTCTTTCTCGGTCTCTTCACCTTCTTCCTCCACCCTCTTCCTGCTCTTGCTTGGTCTCTTCACCTTCTTCCTCCACCCTCTTCCTGCTCTTGGTCGGTCTCTTCACCTTATCCTCCACCCTCTTCCTGCTATTGCTTGGTTTCTTCACCTCTTCCTCCACCCTCTTCATGCTCTTGCTCGGTCTCTTCACCTTCTTCCTCCATCCTCTTTCTGCTCTTGCTTGGTCTCTTCATCTTATTCCTCCACCCTCTTCCTGCTCTTGCTTGGTCTCTTCACCTTCTTCCTCCACCCTCTTCATTCTCTTGCTTCATCTCTTTCACCTTCTTCCTCCACCCTCTTCCTGCTCTTGCTTGGTTTCTTTACCTTCTTCCTCCACCCTCTTTCATGCTCTTGCTCGGTCTCTCACCTTCATTCCTCCACCCTCTTCCTACTCTTGCTCGGTCTCTTCACCTTCTTCATACACCCTCTTCATGCTCTTGCTCGGTCTCTTCACCTTTTCCTCCATCCTCTTTCTGCTCTTGCTTGGTCTCGTCACCTTATTCCTCCACCCTCTTCCTGCTCTTGCTCGTCTGTTCACCTTCATCCTCCACCCTCTTCCTGCTCTTGCTCGGTCTCTTCCACCTTCTTCCTCCATCCTCTTCCTGCTCTTGCTTGATCTCTTCACCTTCTTCCTCCACCCTCTTCCTGCTCTTGCTTGGTCTCTTCACCTTCTTCCTTCACCCTCTTCATGCTCTTGCTCGGTCTCTTCACCTTCATCCTCCACCCTCTTCCTGCTCTTGCTTGGTCTCTTCACCTTCTTCCTCCACCCTCTTTCTGCTTCTACTTGCCTGACGGACAACGAACCCTCTAAATATCTGCGGTTTCCTGGTCGGGTGTTAGAAATCTCCTTAGCTGTCTTTTCTTTACATGTGTCTTTGTAAAAGCTAGGAGACCCTTTAATTCCTCAGATCAGGCACCGTACACAATACTCTACCCCTGTAAATCCCCATGACAGTAGCCACCCCTCTGAACCTGGTCTTGTCTCTCCAGGCACTCAGTCTCTTACTGGACAATCAATTGAAATGGAGTTTTCCCAGGAGGGGTTCAGTGCAGCTCTAAGTCCGGTGAGTAAGCATGATGAGAAGGGATCCAGAAAAGGTCACTGTCCTCCCCTATATAATACCCACAGGTCACTGTCCTCCCCTATATAATACCCAAAGGTAACTGTCCTCCCCTATATAATATCCACAGGTCACTGTCCTCCCCTATATAATATCCACAGGTCACTGTCCTCCCCTATATAATACCCACAGGTCACTGTCCTCCCCTAATATAATACCCAAAGGTAACTGTCCTCTCCATATAATATCCACAGATCACTGTCCTCCCCTATATAATACCCACAGGTCACTGTCCTCCCTATATAATACCCAAAGGTAACTGTCCTCTCCCTATATAATATCCACAGGTCACTGTCCTCCCCTATATAATACCCAAAGGTAACTGTCCTCTCCTATATAATATCCACAGATCACTGTCCTCCCCTATATAATATCCACAGCTCACTGTCCTCTCCTATATAATACCCACAGGTCACTGTCCTCCCCTATATAATATTCACAGATCACTGTCCTCCCCTATATAATATCCACAGATCACTGTCCTCTCCTATATAATACCCACAGGTCACTGTCCTCCCCTATATAATACCCACAGGTCACTGTCCTCCCTATATAATATCCACAGCTCACTGTCCTCTCCTATATAATACCCACAGGTCACTGTCCTCTCCTATATAATACCCACAGGTCACTGTCCTCTCCTATATAATACCCACAGTCACTGTCCTCTCCTATATAATACCCACAAGGTCACTGTCCTCCCCTATATAATATCCACAGGTCACTGTCCTCCCTATATAATATCCACAGATCACTGTCCTCCTCCTATATACTATCCACAGGTCACTGTCCTCCCCTATATAATATCCACAGATCACTGTCCTCCCCTATACAATATCTACAGGTCACTGTCCTCCACTATATAATATCTACAGGTCACTGTCCTCCCCTATATAATATCCACAGATCACTGTCCTCTCCTATATAATACCCACAGGTCACTGTCCTACCCTATATAATATCCACAGGTCACTGTCCTCCCCTATATAATATCCACAGGTCACTGTCCTCTCCTATATAATATCCACAGGTCACTGTCCTCTCCTATATAATATCCACAGGTCACTGTCCTCCCCTATATAATATCCACAGGACATTCACTCACATTCTTCTCCCCTGTATATATTATTTTCAGGACGGCGTGCTCCTTGGAGCAGTAGGTGCCTATGGCTGGACTGGTGGAGCTTATTATTACAGAACAGGGGAGCAGAAGGCCACTTGGATCAATATCACTAAGTTTGAGTCTGACCTTAAGGACTCCTACATGGGTAAGTTATACTTCGGTTTTCTTGGTGATGTCCTCCATGGTTGATGCATTAATATCCTTCACACTTGAGAGAAGATGAGATATCTTCTTACATGTGATTTTTTTTTTAACCAGGAACTATTTCTTTTAGGTTATTCTGTGCTTCAAATGCAATCCAACATTGTCGCCATGGGGGCCCCACGATACCAACATACAGGAAGGGTCTTTGTCTTTAGATGGGACTCACGACGCTCGCAGTGGAATCCAGTAGCCAGTGCCCTCGGCGAACAGGTGATTTGGATCCTGTTTGCATCATGATGTAGTGTGGAGGGTGTGATGTACCCAGTCCCAGCAGTGTCAGGGGTGATGTGCTGGTCCCAGCAGTGTAAGGGGTGATGTGCTGGTCCCAGCAGTGTCAGGGGTGATGTGCTGGTCCCAGCAGTGGAGGGGATGATGTGCTGGTCCCAGCAGTGTATGGGGTGATGCGCTGGTCCCAGCAGTGGAGGGGGTGATGTGCTGGTCCCAGCAGTGGAGGGGATGATGTGTTGGTCCCAGCAGTGTAAGGGTAATGTGCTGGTCCCAGCAGTGGAGGGGATGATGTGTTGGTCCCAGCAGTGTAAGGGGTGATGTGCTGGTCCCAGCAGTGGAGGGGATTGAATGTGCTGGTCCCAGCAGTGTATGGGGTGATGCGCTGGTCCCAGCAGTGGAGGGGATGATGTGCTGGTCCCAGCAGTGGAGGGGGTGATGTGCTGGTTCCAGCAGTGTAAGGGGTGATGTGCTGGTCCCAGCAGTGGAGGGGATGATGTGCTGGTCCCAGCAGTGTAAGGGATGATGTGCTGGTCCAGCAGTGTAAGGGATGATGTGCTGGTCCCAGCAGTGGATGGGGTGATGTGCTGGTCCCAGCAGTGTACTGGGTGATGTGCTGGTCCCAGCAGTGTAAGGGGTGATGTGCTGGTCCCAGGCAGTGTAAGGGGTGATGTGCTGGTCCCAGCAGTGTCAGTGGTGATGTGCTGGTCCAGCAGTGTAAGGGATGATGTGCTGGTCCCAGCAGTGTAAGGGTGATGCGCTGGTCCCAGCAGTGGAGGGGGTGATGTGCTGGTCCCAGCAATGTAAGGGGTGATGTGCTGGTCCCAGCAGTGTAAGGGGTGATGTGCTGGTCCCAGCAGTGGAGGGGGTGATGTGCTGGTCCCAGCAGTGTAAGGTGTGATGTGCTGGTCCCAGCAGTGTAAGAGGTGATGTGCTGGTCCCAGCAGTGTCAGTGGTGATGTGCTGGTCCCAGCAGTGTAAGGGGTGATGTGCTGGTCCCAGCAGTGTAAGGTGTGATGTGCTGGTCCAGCAGTGTAAGGGGTGATGTGCTGGTCCCAGCAGTGTCAGTGGTGATGTGCTGGTCCCAGCAGTGTAAGGGGTGATGTGCTGGTCCCAGCAGTGTAAGGTGTGATGTGCTGGTCCAGCAGTGTAAGAGGTGATGTGCTGGTCCAGCAGTGTCAGTGGTGATGTGCTGGTCCCAGCAGTGTAAGGGGTGATGTGCTGGTCCCAGCAGTGTAAGGTGTGATGTGCTGGTCCCAGCAGTGTAAGGGTGATGTGCTGGTCCCAGCAGTGTAAGGGGTGATGTGCTGGTCCCAGCAGTGTCAGGGGTGATGTGCTGGTCCAGCAGTGTAAGAGGTGATGTGCTGGTCCCAGCAGTGTAAGGGGTGATGTGCTGGTCCCAGCAGTGTCAGGGGTGATGTGCTGGTCCCAGCAGTGTAAGGGGTAATGTGCTGGTCCCAGCAGTGTAAGGGGTAATGTGCTGGTCCCAGCAGTGTAAGGTGTGATGTGCTGGTCCCAGCAGTGTAAGGGGTGATGTGCTGGTCCCAGCAGTGTCAGGGGTGATGTGCTGGTCCCAGCAGTGTAAGAGGTGATGCGCTGGTCCCAGCAGTGCCAGAGGTGATGTGCTGGTCCCAGCAGTGTAAGGGGTGATGTGCTGGTCCCAGCAGTGTACTGGGGTGATGTGCTGGTCCCAGCAGTGTACGGGGTGATGTGCTGGTCCCAGCAGTGTAAGGGGTGATGTGCTGGTCCCAGCAGTGTAAGGGGTGATGTGCTGGTCCCAGCAGTGTAAGAGGTGATGTGCTGGTCCAGCAGTGTAAGGGGTGATGTGCTGGTCCCAGCAGTGTAAGGGGTGATGTGCTGGTCCCAGCAGTGTAAGAGGTGATGTGCTGGTCCCAGCAGTGTAAGGGGTGATGTGCTGGTCCCAGCAGTGTAAGGGGTGATGTGCTGGTCCCAGCAGTGTAAGGGTGATGTGCTGGTCCCAGCAGTGTAAGGGGTGATGTGCTGGCCCCAGCAGTGTAAGGGGTGATGTGCTGGTCCCAGCAGTGTAAGGGGTGATGTACCCAGTCCCAGCAGTGTACGGGGTGATGTGCTGGTCCCAGCAGTGTAAGGGGTGATGTGCTGGTCCCAGCAGTGTAAGGGGTGATGTGCTGGTCGCAGCAGTGTAAGAGGTGATGTGCTGGTCCCAGCAGTGTAAGGGGTGATGTGCTGGTCGCAGCAGTGTAAGGGGTGATGTGCTGGTCCCAGCAGTGTAAGGGGTGATGTGCTGGTCCCAGCAGTGTAAGGGGTGATGTGCTGGTCCAGCAGTGTATGGGGTGATGTACCCAGTCCCAGCAGTGTACGGGGTGATGTGCTGGTCCCAGCAGTGTACGGGTGATGTGCTGGTCCCAGCAGTGTAAGGGCTGATGTGCTGGTCCCAGCAGTGTAAGGGGTGATGTGCTGGTCCCAGCAGTGTCAGGGGTGATGTGCTGGTCCCAGCAGTTTAAGGGGTGATGTGCTGGTCCCAGCAGTGTAAGGGGTGATGTGCTGGTCCCAGCAGTGTCAGGGGTGATGTGCTGGTCCCAGCAGTGTAAGGGGTGATGTGCTGGTCCCAGCAGTGTAAGGGGTAATGTGCTGGTCCCAGCAGTGTACTGGGTGATGTGCTGGTCCCAGCAGTGTCAGGGGTGATGTGCTGGTCCCAGCAGTGTACTGGGTGATGTGCTGGTCCCAGCAGTGTAAGGGGTAATGTGCTGGTCCCAGCAGTGTAAGGGGTGATGTGCTGGTCCCAGCAGTGTAAGGGGTGATTTACCCAGTCCCAGCAGTGTAAGGGGTGATTTGCTGGTCCCAGCAGTGTAAGGGGTGGTGTGCTGGTCCAGCAGTGTCAGGGATGATGTTCTGGGTCCCAGCAGTGTAAGGGGTGATGTACCCAGTCCCAGCAGTGTAAGGGGTGATGTGCTGGTCCCAGCAGTGTAAGGGGTGATGTGCTCGTCCCAGCAGTGTCAGGGATGATGTTCTGGTCCCAGCAGTGTAAGGGGTGATGTGCTGGTCCCAGCAGTGTAAGGGGTGATGTGCTGGTCCCAGCAGTGTAAGGGGTGATGTGCTGGTCCCAGCAGTGTAAGGGGTGATGTGCTCGTCCCAGCAGTGTCAGGGATGATGTTCTGGTCCCAGCAGTGTAAGGGGTGATGTGCTGGTCCCAGCAGTGTAAGGGGTGATGTGCTGGTCCCAGCAGTGTAAGGGGTGGTGTGCTGGTCCAGATGTCAGGGTGATGTGCTGTCCCAGCAGTGTAAGGGGTGATGTGCTGGTCCCAGCAGTGTAAGGGGTGATGTGCTGGTCCCAGCAGTGTAAGGGGTGATGTCTGGTCCCAGCAGTGTAAGGGGTGATGTGCTGGTCCCAGCAGTGTAAGGGGTGATGTGCTGGTCCCAGCAGTGTAAGGGGGTGATGTGCTGGTCCCAGCAGTGTAAGGGGTGGTGTGCTGGTCCCAGCAGTGTAAGGGGTGATGTGCTGGTCCCAGCAGTGTAAGGGGTGATGTGCTGGTCTCAGCAGTGTAAGGGGTGATGTGCTGGTCCCAGCAGTTTAAGGGGTGATGTGCTGGTCCCAGCAGTTGTAAGGGGTGATGTGCTGGTCCCAGCAGTGTAAGGGGTGATGTGCTGGTGTCCCAGCAGTGTAAGGGGTGATGTGCTGGTCCCAGCAGTGTAAGGGGTGATGTACCCAGTCCCAGCAGTGTAAGGGGTGATGTGCTGGTCCAGCAGTGTCAGGGGTGATGTGCTGGTGCCAGCAGTGTATGGGGTGATGTGCTGGTCCCAGCAATGTAAGGGGTGATGTGCTGGTCCCAGCAGTGTAAGGGGTGATGCGCTGGTCACAGCAGTGGAGGGGGTGATGTGCTGGTCCCAGCAGTGTAAGGGGTGATGTGCTGGTCCCAGCAATGTAAGGGGTGATGTGCTGGTCCCAGCAGTGTAAGGGGTGATGTGCTGGTCCCAGCAATGTAAGGGGTGATGTGCGGGTCCCAACAGTGTGAGGGGTGATGTGCTGGTCCCAGCAGTGTAAGGGGTGATGTGCTGGTCCCAGCAGTGTAAGGGGTAATGTGCTGGTCCCAGCAGTGTAAGGGATGATGTGCTGGTCCCAGCAGTGGAGGGGGTGATGTGCTGGTCCAGCAGTGGAGGGGGTGATGTGCTGGTCCCAGCAGTGTATGGGGTGATGCGCTGGTCCAGCAGTGGAGGGGATGATGTGCTGGTCCCAGCAGTGTAAGGGGTGATGTGCTGGTCCCAGCAATGTATGGGGTGATGTGCTGGTCCCAGCAGTGTAAGGGGTGATGTGCTGGTCCCAGCAGTGTAGGGGTGATGTGCTGGTCCCAGCAGTGGAGGGGGTGATGTGCTGGTCCCAGCAGTGGAGGGGGTGATGTGCTGGTCCCAGCAATGTAAGGGGTGATGTGCGGGTCCCAACAGTGTGAGGGGTGATGTGCTGGTCCCAGCAGTGGAGGGGGTGATGCGCTGGTCCAGCAGTGGAGGGGGTGATGTGCTGGTCCCAGCAGTGTATGGGGTGATGCGCTGGTCCCAGCAGTGGAGGGGATGATGTGCTGGTCCCAGCAGTGTATGGGGTGATGCGCTGGTCCCAGCAGTGGAGGGGATGATGTGCTGGTCCCAGCAGTGTAAGGGGTGATGTGCTGGTCCCAGCAGTGGAGGGGGTAATGTGCTGGTCCCAGCAGTGGAGGGGGTGATGTGCTGGTCCCAGCAGTGTAAGGGGTAATGTGCTGGTCCCAGCAGTGGAGGGGTGATGTGCTGTCCCAGCAGTGTAAGGGGTGATGTGCTGGTCCCAGCAGTGGAGGGGGTGATGTGCTGGTCCCAGCAGTGTAAGGGGTAATGTGCTGGTCCCAGCAGTGTAAGGGATGATGTGCTGGTCCCAGCAGTGTATGGGGTGATGCGCTGGTCCCAGCAGTGGAGGGGATGATGTGCTGGTCCCAGCAGTGTAAAAGGTGATGTGCTGGTACCAGCAGTGGAGGGGGTGATGTGCTGGTCCCAGCAGTGTAAGGGGTGATGTGCTGGTCCCAGCAGTGTAAGGGGTGATGTGCTGGTCCCAGCAGTGTAAGGGGTGATGTGCTGGTCCCAGCAGTGTAAAAGGTGATGTACCTTGTTCCAGCAGTGGAGGATGTGATGTGCAGAGTTCCAGCAGTAAAGAAGTTGATGTGCTAATCCCAGCTAAGGAAGGGTGCAGAAACCGGGCTGCAGGGGCACAATGTGTGAATGTGGTAAATTAATGGGTGTAGTAGTTGGTATTCACGTTTCTGCAGCTCCCTGGGTCAGTGTGCATTGAGTGGAAGTGTAGAGCCCTGGAGCAGGGGCTACTTGAACGTTTGGAAATTTGTGGACATTTACACATATCCCCTATGCAAAGTTAAAACTTCTTACTTTATTTCTCTTGATAGTGTTAACCTATACTGTTTATTACTGTGTTACTGCATTCTATATATACAGTATGTTGTGATATATATCCTGTTCATTATCACTGTATTTGCGAGGCTCTGTGGGAAGGGTTAATGAATACAGAGACACTGTTAGGACTTTGATTGAGAAGCTGGTAATTTTCCACAGTTGCCATAGAGTTAAAGAAGAGCATGTTTTGGAGGGAAAAAGCCAGACGTTGTTTACCACCAAAACCAGACAGACTGACCTTGGATGTCTGGTTTATCTCTGTTGTTATGTCTGGAAACTTGTTTGTGTCTGGAAAATCTGATGTGTCATTGCCATTGTGTATCATAGAATAAGTCTATGACAGACGGAAAGTGTAACTGTTTGTGCTGAGCTTCTCGACTCCACCCCTCCCACTAGAAGGTTCTAGTCTAGCTAGAGATGGATATAAGGAGAGCAGTCAGAGCCCCTAGTGTTCTTCAGATAGGGACCAGTGCTTGGAGGGGAGACTCTGCCAGACTACTTAGTGACCAGAAGAGGACGCTGAGCTACAGACCATTGGCCCTTTACCAGGATGCCAGCCTTCTGAGAAAGAGAGGAATAGCTAGCTCAGGCCTTTCCTCAGGGAGGAGACTGGAGAAGCCGTCCCTATCCCTCATGTCAGGGAGGAGACTGGAGAAGCCAGCCCTATGCCTCGTCTCAAGGAGGAGACTGGAGAAGCCTGCCCTATGCCTCGTCTCAAGGAGGAGACTGGAGAAGCCTGCCCTATGCCTCGTCTCAGGAAGGAGACTGGAGAAGCCAGCCCTATGCCTCGTCTCAGGGAGGAGACTGGAGAAGCCGGCCCTATCCCTCGTCTCAGGAGGAGACTGGAGAATACAGCCCTATGCCTCATCTCAGGGAGGAGACTGGAGAAGACAGCCCTATGCCTCGTCTCAAGGAGGAGACTGGAGAAGCCGGCCCTATGCCTCGTCTCAGGAAGGAGACTGGAGAAGCCAGCCCTATGCCTCGTCTCAGGGAGGAGCCTGGAGAATACAGCCCAATGCCTTGCCTGTATTGATGTTCTGGTCCCAGGAGTGGAGGGTGTGATGTGCTTGGTCCCAGAAAGTGGAGGATGTGATGTGCTGGTCCCAGCAGTGGAGTGTGTGATGTTCCTGGTCCCAGCAGTGGAGGGTGTGATGTTCCTGATCCCAGCAGTGGAGGGTGTGATGTGCTGGTCCCAGCAGTGGAGGGTGTGATGTGCTGGTCCTAGCAGTGGAGTGTGTGATGTTCCTGGTCCCAGCAGTGGAGGGTGTGATGTTCCTGGTCCCAGCAGTGGAGGGTGTGATGTGCTGGTCCCAGCAGTGGAGGGTGTGATGTGCTGGTCCCAGCAGTGAGTGTGTGATGTTCCTGGTCCCAGCAGTGGAGGGTGTGATGTTCCTGGTCCCAGCCAGTGGAGGGTGTGATGTGCCTCGGTCCCAGCAGTGGGAGGGTGTGATGTGCTGGTCCCAGCAGTGGAGGGTGTGATGTGCCTGGTCCCAGGAGTTGGAGGGGGTGATGTGCCCCCGGTCCCAGCAGTGGAGGATGTGCTATGCGTGGTCCCAGTAGTGGAGGATGTGCTATGCGTGGTCTCAGTAGTGGATGGGGTGTGATATGCTGGTCCCAGCAGTAGAGGATGTGCCCGGTCCAAGCAGTGGAGGGGTGATGTGCTGTGTGTGAGGAACTCAATGAGTATCTGAAGACAACATAAACAAGATCTTCTCTCTATAAAACTTTCATGTTGTCCCCGGCCCTGGGGGTTTCCTGCAGCTTTCAGTTGTTCGTAGTCATCTTTGACATCTGCTTTCTTTGCAGATTGGATCATACTTTGGGTCAGCTTTGGGTGTGCTCAAGATAACAACATCTACATTTGTCTTGGTGGTGGAGCCCCAACATACTACTCCCCACTAGGTCCAGGCGGACAGGTCTATCTGTGCCCCATCTCTTCCCAGGTGAGACAGCCATGTGAGTGTATAGATCACATCTGATGTTCTCATGGAGGGTCTGGGTGATGTGTGGAGCGAGGTCCACAGCTAATCTCCATACATTTCCCCAGACACTTCTCCATGTCACATATGTAGACTGTACACAGGGCTTCCTGAAGCTCTGTGCACTTACAATATAAAGTCTCTCACATGATTATTGGTCCCATCAGGAGATGACCCCTCGGAGAGCACGTACCACCTTCACCTGCCCAGAGACTCTTCAGGGAGAGAGCAGTCAACCTATGGGCCATTTTGGCTCTGCCATCGCCATTCTTCCAGACCTGACTGCAGATCAGCTCCCTGACCTAGCTGTTGGGGCCCCCTTTGAAGACAATGGTCAAGGAGCTCTATATATCTTCCCAGGAAAAGATGGTGGCTTCAGGACTTCTTACATACAGGTAAACTGGAGTAATGCATCGATAAGCATGATGTGGAAGCAATTCTCAGAAACATCTGGTGTAAGGCAGGCAACAACAAGGTCGGGTGCATTCATAAACTGCACTGTAGTCATGAATGTAGCACCACAGTGCCGCCCCGTGGCCTCACCATTACAGCCCCACAAAATGAAGGCCAGCTGTAAGATCATAAACCTACTCCGCCCCTCCTGTCCCCCCATACAACGTCTGAGAGTGGGACCATGGAGGACCCCACCGTGGAGTGATGCTTCTGTAGGTTGTCAGGTCTCGATGTATCATCACTAGGTGGATAAGAGTTGTCAGAGCAGCTACAGATCACCCCCTGTTCCCTCTGGGGTGAATCATTCTATTCATCCTGTAGCTTTGCCCCATGCATGTGTCATGTCCGACCTCCCCCTTGGGTGAGACAGCAGTAATGGTGGATTCTGTGGTGATGGTGTCAGATCCTTCATACATGGAGAGTGATAAATGTGGTGAAACGTGTCCCCTTGTCATTGCCCGTGCTGATAGCCCGTGTTTAATACCTTGACTTTAATCTTATACTCTCCAGCGTGTGGCCGGACGTCTACTGAGAGGTGGAGTTCAGTTCTTTGGAAGGTCGTTGGCTAGTAACGTAGACTTGACGAATGATGGACTGCCAGATGTGACGGCGGGGGGTGAAGGTGTCGCAGTCATACTGAGGTAAGGAGGCTGACAGTCCTGAGCAGAAGGTAGTCCCTGCTGTCATTCCCACTTCCATCGGGCACTTCACGTGGAGTGTTATGGACATGAAATACAGATTCTTCTCTCTGTTAGCGCCCCCTGCTGTTCATCCTTGTGGTCCTCCTTCTCCTGCATTCAGTAGTGGACACACATGCTCAGTAGCTTCCTACCTCAGTGCCAGTATAGTAATGTCATAGTGTCATAGTAAATCGGACACCTTTCCTCCTTACTGCTGAATGCAGAGATGTGTAAGGCTGCATTTCTCCTCAGACAGCAGAGAAGGTAGTGGGGGTCATTATATATGCTATGTATTAGTAAGGGGTGAGGAAGGGGCTAACATGTAGACTTCTGGGAGATGCAGGTGCTTGATGGTCACATGGGAGGAGCTGAGACCAGAGCTGCAGAGGGGTGAGGAGGGTAACTCCAGAGATATAGTTAATATACTGGTGTGCATTACTGTGAGCAGACATGGGGGCAGACTTAGGTGACATCCCCTGTGGCAGCCACAAGTGCTGGCTCCCAAATTTACCAGAAATACATAACTGGTTAATGGAAGCTTTAACCACTTGGCAGAAGAGGACGACTCGACGGCTGGTATCAATGAGGGGTCTCTTGCCTTCTGAAGGAAATGTCCAGTGAAGCTCATGTTGCGTGTTCCTTGTTGGTTTCTCCTGCTCAGATCTCGGCCCGTGCTCCAGGTCTCAGTGGTCATGAGTTTCAGCCGCGCGAGTTTCCACTTCTCATGAATGTTCCGGATAAAATACCGCAGACTACAGAAATTGTGCGTGTTTACAAGAATGTAAGAGCCGTGGAGTGCAGGTAAGGCAGCACCACGGGGGATGGGCAGCCCATACAAATGCCAGTACACCAGTGGAGGTCCCAGACTGTATATAGATGGAACCAGCAACGGCTCAGCATGGGGGCCTTCAGAGAATTTATACCTCATGGCAGTAAGTTCCACCATTGAAGGAAAGTTCTCACATTAGGTCAGAGTTAGGGGGATCCCCTTACTATGGCAGTGGGAATATAATGAGGTCAGGGTCAGATGAGTCAGAGGATCCTCCACTATGGCAGTGGGAATATAATGAGGAAACGGTCCAGAGGTCCACTGTGGAGTGGGAATGTAATAACAGAGTCAGAGATCTTCCACTATGGAAGTGGGAATGTAATGAGGTCAGGGTCAGACGATCCAGAGGATCCTCCACTATGGAAGTGGGAATGTAATGGGTCAGGTCAGTCAGGTCCTCCACTATGCAGAGGATCCTCCACTATGGTAGTGGAATGTAATGAGGTCAGAGTCAGATGTGTTCAGAGGATCCTCCACTATGGAAGTGGGAATGTAATGAGGTCAGGGTCAGACGAGTCCAGAGGATCCTCCACTATGGAAGTGGGAATGTAATGAGGTCAGGGTCAGACGAGTCCAGAGGATCCTCCACTATGGAAGTGGGAATGTAATGAGGTCAGGGTCAGACGAGTCCAGAGGATCCTCCACTATGGCAGTGGGAATGTAATGAGGTCAGGGTCAGATGAGTCAGAGGATCCTCCACTATGGAGTGGGAATATAATGAGGTCAGGGTCAGACGAGTCCAGAGGATCCTCCACTATGGCAGTGGGAATGTAATGAGGAGGGTCAGACGAGTCCAGAGGATCCTCCACTATGGCAGTGGGAATATAATGAGGTCAGGGTCAGAAAGTACAGAGGATCCTCCACTATGGAAGTGGGAATGTAATGAGGTCAGGGTCAGATGCATCCAGAGGATCCTCCACTATGGAAGTGGGAATGTAATGAGGTCAGGGTCAGACAAGTACAGAGGATCCTC